>CM044355.1:2889250-2906121 GCA_024294585.1 Vipera latastei
GGCATAAAAGCTGACTGGGTGACTTTGGGCCAATCAGGAGACTATGAGTTCTAGTTCTGCCTTAAGCATGAAAGCTGACTGGGTGACTTTGGGCCAATCACCAGGAGACTGTGAGTTCTAGTCCCGCATTAGGAATAAAAAACGGCTAGGTGACTTTGGGCCACTCACCAGGAGACTGGGAGTTCTAGTTCTGCCTTAAGCATGGAAGTCGGCTGGGTGACTTTGGGCCAATCACCAGGAGACTGGGAGTTCTAGTTCTGCCTTAAGCATGGAAGTCGGCTGGGTGACTTTGGGCTGCTCACTAGAAGACTGTGTTCTAGCCCGGCTTAGGCACGAAAGCCAGCTAGGTGACTTTGGGCCAATTACCAGCAGACGGTGAGTTCTAATCCCGCCTTAGGCATGAAAGCCAGCTGGTTGACTTTTGCCCAATCACTTTCTCTCCACTCATCCTACCTCACAGGTTGATCGTTATTTTGGAGAAAATAGGAGGAGGAAGAAGTATTAGGTATGTCTGAGTTACTTATACAAATAATAAAGGAGGCTTACAAACCAACAAACATGTTTTCAGAACCACGTTTTGCTAAGGAAAAATATATATAATGCAGAAGGGGCTACTAAAATCCCAGAATAGTTCTCTCCACTGGCTCAGAATTGTAAGAATTTTAATCTCAGCACCCGAAAGTAACACATCCCATCCAGTTTGGGCCAATGTTAGTGGAGAAACAAGTTGTGGGGTTTTTTTTGTTTTTTGACATTTTTTTTTGTTTTCTGCTTTTTGCAGCTCCTGTAGTCTATGAAAATTATTACAACACACAAAAGAACACAGGACCTAGAAGAAGTCAGCTTCCGGTGCCTGGCACGTAAGAATGAAAAAGCATATATATATATATATTTAATGTAAATGTTATTCTTTTCAGCTATTTTGTTAGCTGCTTTATGCTGACGTCCTAGTTTTCTGCCAAGAATAATTATATTATTTTTGAGTAATAAAAAACGTACACTGTACAGAAAGTCCTTGACTTATGAAGATAAACTTCTTGCTTGGAAGAAAGAAAAAGACAGGAGTCAAAATGCATTATATTACATCTAGGTAATCCTCAATTTGCAACCGTCAATTTAGTCGCTTTTTCCAGACTTATGACGTCGCAGCATCCCCCTGGTCATGTGATCAAAATTCAGACGCTTGGCCACTGGCTCGTATTTATGACGGTCGCCGTGCCTTGGAGTCATGTGATCGGCTTCGGTGATTCATTTAACAACTGCCTTATTAACTTAACAATGGCAGGGATTCACTGAACGGCTGCAGCAGGAAAAGTCATACAATGGGGCAAAACTCACTGAATAGCTGTCTCGCTTTGCAATGGAAATTTTGGGTCATAATTGGAGGACTGCCTGTATTTAGTGGCCATGTCCCCTGTTAAGCGTTATTTTGCTGTGCTTGGCCTCGACCAAGTTGCCTGAAGGTGTCTGAAGTTGGGTTGGACTGATTTACCTTCACCTCTTCTCCCCTGCAGGAGACCCCAGATGCCCATCCCTCCCAGTGAAGCTACAGGTAAGTAAACCTTGCACCCCTGGTGTGTCCCCATCTTTTTGCACAATTCTACACCTCTGCATTAACAGGAATAGGAAGCGATGGAATGGAACTAGAATAGAATAGAATAGAATAGAATAGAATAGAATAGAATAGAATAGAATAGAATAGAATAGAATAGAATAGAATGGAATAGAATAGAATAGAATATTTATTTATTTATTTATTTTATTGCATTTATATACCGCCCTATTCCCGAAGGACTCAGGGCGGTTTACAGGGTAGTTAAAAACCAAAATACAAAAGTTAAAAACAAATTTAAAAAAATTATATATGTCCCTGCATAAATAAAACCCCAGTTAAAATAAAATTAATCCTCAGCCTGGGCCAGAGAGCTTGAAGAGCCAGGTCTTCAGGCCCCGGCGGAATGAACGGAGGTCGGGGGTAGTCCTCAGCTCCACTGGCAGCTGGTTCCAAAGGGCAGGCGCCCCCACTGAGAAGGCCCTATCCCTGGGCGTTACCCGCCGGCAATCTCTTAGAATAGAATAGAATAGAAAATACGGAATAGAATAGAATAGAATAGAATAGAATAGAATAGAATAGAATAGAATAGAATAGAATAGAATAGAATAGAATAGAAATCACATCAAGTGTTAATACCGCTTTACAAGGCCTTGGTAAGGCCACGCTTGGAATCCTGCAGCCAGTTTTGGTCACCACGATGTAAAAAAGATGTCGAGACTCTAGAAAGAGCGCAGAGAAGAGCGACAAAGATGATCAGGGGACTGGAGGATAAAACATATAAGGAACAGTTGCTGGAATTGGGAATGTCTCTAGTCTAATGAAGAGAAGGATGAGGCATGACATAATAGCAGTGTTCCAGTATCTCAGGGGCTGCCCCAAAGAAGAGGGAGTCAAGCTGTTCTCCAAAGCCCCTGAAGGCAGGACAAGAAGCAACGGATGGAAACTAGTCAAGGAGAGAAGCAACCTAGAACTAAGGAGAAACTTCCTGACAGTCAGAACAATTAACCAGTGGAACCACCTGCCTCCAGAAGCTGTGGATGTTCCAACACTGGAAGTTTTTAAGAAGAGACTGGACAGCCGTTTGTCTGAAATGGTATAGGGTTTCCTGCCTGAGCAGGGGTTTGGACTAGATGACCTCCAAGGTCTCTTCCAACTCTGTTATACTGTTATTCATCTGCTAATTTGGGGACTGCAGAGGGAGAACTTTGAAGCAGAATTCCAGCCTTGTTTAAAATTGGAAATTGAGCGAAGGGAACCTTGTGAAAGGGGGAAGACAGAGATTTAGTTTCCCCTTCCCCTTCTGCTTTTCCCCAGCGTTATGGGAAACGGGCATGAAAATCTCCCATACAGGTAGTCCTCTACTTAGGACAGTCGCCCCCCCCCCGCCCCCCTGGCCAGGTTACTTTTTATGACCCAGAGTCTTAAGTTCCAACGGCTGCCTTTCTGTGAGCATGTGATCACATTTTGACCACTCAGCCATCAGCTCACATTTATGACCATTTGCAGCATCCCACAATCGTGATCATGGATTGCAGTGTGTGTGTGTGTGTGTGTGTGTGTGTGTGTGTGTGTGTGTGTGTGTGTTTGCTGGAAGTTAGCATTGACTTCTAGTTTCCAGCAAAAAAAAATGTCCATGACAATGACTTCCGTTAACCATCACGGGTTCCCTTAATGACCATGGCGATTCATTTAGGAACCGCTGCAAAAAATGTCATAAAATCAGGATTGGTCCATGATGACCTGCTAAACAGCCATAATAACTTGTGCAGAGAAGAGCAACAAAGAGGATCAGAGGACTGGAGGCTAAAACATATAAAGGACGGTTGCTGGAATTGGATATGTCCAGTTTAATGAAGAGAAGGACGAGGGGGGACATGATAGCCGTCTTCCAGTATCTCAGGGGCTGCCCCAAAGAAGAGGGAGCCAAGCTATTCTCCAAAACACCTGAAGGCAGGACAAGAAGCAACGGATGGAAACTAACCAAGGAGAGAAGCAACCTGGAACTAAGGAGAAACTTCCTGACAGTTAGAACAATTAACCAGTGGAACCACCTGCC
The DNA here is from genome assembly GCA_024294585.1 of Vipera latastei. Lineage (NCBI taxonomy): Eukaryota > Metazoa > Chordata > Lepidosauria > Squamata > Viperidae > Vipera > Vipera latastei. The sequence goes on from CM044355.1 coordinate 2,892,862, forward strand.
TCCAGAAGCGGTGAATGCTCCAACACTGGAAGTTTTTAAGAAGAGACTGGACAGCCATTTGCCTGAAATGGTATAGGGTTTCCTGCCTGAGCAGGGGGTTGGACTAGATGACCTCCAAGGTGCCTTCCAACTTTTTGTTGTTGTTGTTGTTATTGTTATTATTATTATTAAAAATTGAGGACTACCTGCATTTTGGACAAAGAGCCCCTTAAATGGAGGGAAGGGTTAATTTTGGATGCTTACATGATAATGGGTAATTTCTGATCTTGACTTGAATTGTCTCCAGCTGCTTGCAATAAACTTTTTGGGAATCTCCTTATCTTAATCAGCAGACTTTACACCTGTCTGACATTTCCTAAATGATAACTTTTGTTCGTACCCAAATTGGCGGTTAATCAAGGAGAGTTTTTGCCATTTTAAATTTGGGCTCAGACATTTTACTCCAGGGGTCTTCCAACTTGGCCCTTTTATGACTTGTGGACTTCAACTCCCAGAATTCCTCAGCCAGCATGCCTGGCTGAGGAATTCTGGGAGTTGCAGTCCACAAGTCATAAAAGGGCCAAGTTGGAAGACCCCTGTTTTACTCTATGGATTAATAACTGTAACCTTTGTTTTTATAGGGGAAGCTAACTACGCTTCTGTGGATGGGTATAGCGTAATTCATCCTCACTAGCCCAGAGATGGTAAGTTTTGTCATTTAGAAAAGGAACTTAAAGTGCCTGTCTAATTAAGCATATCATTGGAATAGAATAATACAGAATATCTCTGTGTTTATACAACATCTTAAGGTAGTGTCTTTCAATCTTGGTGACTTTAAGATGGGTGGACTTCAATTCCCAGAATTCCCCAGCCATCCAAAACAGAATAACAGCATCAGAAGGGATGTTCGAGGCCTTTTAGTCCAACCCCCCCTGCTTACACGGGAAACTCGATACCAGTTCAGACAAATGGTTGTCCAATCTCTTCTTAAAAGCCTCCAAAGTTTTTCATGCTGGCTGAGGAATTCTGGGAGCTGAAGTCCACGCCTCTTAAAAGCTGCCAAGATTGAAATGTGTTAAGTCATGGATTAGCTCACAGTTATACTTTGGCTATTCTTAAGTGCGAATAAACAAGATTTGCTGATGGTACACTAGTCCTGTGGTGGCGAACCTATGGCAGGCGTGCCAGAGGGGGCACTCGGAGCCCTCTCTGTGGGCACGCGTGCCTCGCTCTTTGGCTAAGTTTCTGCAGAAAAAAGCCATTTCTCAAGCCCTTCCTAGCCAAAGCAAGCCTCTGGAGCGAGCGTGCTGTTTTCAGCTTTGAATTATATCAAATCTGACACCAGAAACAGACTAAGAGATGACCTGAGTGCTGCATGTGTTGCTCTCAAACTTACAAAGTATGAGCCGAGGTTAGACAAATTATCAGCATGCATGCAACAGCAAAAATCACATGAATTGTTCCAAAGCATGCCAAATGCAAACTTTTACCTTTCAGTAAAAAGTTGTTGGTATCATTGAAAGCTTTCTTATTGTGTTTTTCTTTTAAGACAAAAGATGTTAATGTGTGAGTTGTTTTTTCTAAACTAAAACCTCAGTATTCAGGTTAAATTGCCGCATTGGCACTTTGCGATAAATAAGTGGGTTTGGGGTTGCAGCTTGGGCACTCGGTCTCTAAAAGGTTCGCCGTCACTGCACTAGTCCCTCAGTCATAAACCATAGCTTACAAAGAGTATTGCTAGGTTAATGCAAGAAGGCAAGTCATAAATTAACATATCATATTAATCTCCCCAGATCAAGGTTTGCTCAATCTGGGCTACTCTCACAATTTGGAAGCGTGAATCTTGGCTTGCCACAAAGTTATAAGTTGAGTTTTAATCAGCAAATCAAAGTTAAACAGATCTTGGCTTACACGCAGTCCTCGACTTATAACAGTTGGTATGGTGACTGTTCCAAGTTACAACGGCACTGGAAAAAAATGACTTATGACCATTTTTCACACTTACGACGGTTGCAGCCTCCCCGTGGTCACGTGATCAAAATTCAGACGCTTGGTCACTGACTCATATTTATGACGGTCGCAGTATGTCCCGGAGGGGTCAGGTGATCCCCTCTTGCGACAAGCGAAGTCAATGGGGGGAAGCCAGATTCACTTAACAGCCGTGTTACTAACTTAACAACTACAGTGATTCGCTTAAGGACTGCGGCGAGGGTGGTCGTAGACTGGGGCAAAACTCACTTAACAAATGTCTCACTTAGCAACAGAAATTTGGGGCTCACTCGTGGTCGTAAACCGAGGATTATCCGTAGATGGATCCAGTCTGCGTTTTTTCCCCCCTCATTCTTCGATCTTTTTCTTCTCTCTAGGTCTCGGAATCTTTCCTTGGACGATACCTCTGTGAGGAAATGAAATGGCAGCCATTTTAAAAGCTGTCTCAATCCACTTCCCCAAATTTTCTCTGCAGATTATTCTGTTGTTTTATTCCTTTGAAGGAAGGGAGAAAACCCCTGCAGGGGTGTTCACAGGATGTGGCCGGAAAAAGTCAAGATGGGAGCCGTAGCATCCACTGCATCCTTAGACCCACAAGATTACCTTTTTTTTGACCACATATTTGGACCCCTGCCTTTTTCATTAGTAGCAGGGGAGGGGTGTGTGACATCTGAAGAATTAAACATACGTGAGAATTACCTGGAAAGTGGGTTTCTTGGGAAACATTGTAGTTTCTGCCTGACCTACCTCACGGGGTGGTTGTGAGGAGGGATCAAGACAATCCCAGGATATTAGCCTTAATTCTTGGATCTTACTTAATTATGTTAGAGAGTGGTGGGAAAGCTTATAGAGTTCTGATTGCCTTCCCTTTTTTTTTTAGTTTGCTCAAAATCCGGTGAAATGTAGAGCAAATGGACTCTTCCTGATTTGTTAAGCAATAAGAATTAAAAACTTATTGGTCTGCAAATGACTGGGGAATCTGTGTGTGGGAACAGCTGTAACATTCAGGCTAATTCTTCTCCTTCTGGACTTTCGAATTGTGATGGTGCCGAGTCGGCTGCCTGACAAGCTCCCCTTTTAGTTAAAAGCAAGGCTCTAGTCCTCATGATTAAAAGGGACAGAAAATGTGTGGTAGCTGTAGTACTCATTCATGGAAGCTTTCGGAATCCAAAGCAGACTGTTGTGGGATTTCTGCCTTTTTTTTTTTTTGGTCATCAATATTTTTAATCCTACCCTATTTCTACTGTAGGGACACGGTGGCTCAGTGGGTTAGGACGCTGAGCTTGTCGATCAGAAGGTCGGCAGTTTGGCGGGTCGAATCCCGAGTGCCACGTAGCAGAATGAGCGCCTGTTACTCGTCCCAGCTTCTGCCAACCTAGCAGTTCGAAAGCACGTAAAAATGCAAGTAGAAAAATAGGGACCACTACGGTGGGAAGGTAACAGCGTTCCGTGCGCCTTTGGCGTCTAGTCATGCCGGCCACATGACCACGGAGACGTCCTCGGACAAGCGCTGGCTCTTCGGCTATGAAACGGAGATGAGCACCGGCCCCTAGAGTCGGAAACGACTAGCACGCATGTGCGGGGGAACCTTTACCTTTTACCTATTTCTACCGTAATATTCTACTCTGGGAAGAAGAATTCTGAGGGCTTATAATATAGGAGATAAATAAATAAGCAATTAATATAAACCTGTGTCGATGTGATAACTGCCTTATTGGGCACAGACTGGGCTCTGTTAACTTAGGAAGCTTTTTTCCAGTTGTATAGGGTTTTTCCCCCCAGTTGTTGGCTTTGAACTCAGTGCATGGAAGCAATGAAGGGAAAGTCTTCATCAGGGTTCAGTCCAAGCTGGGAATAAACAACATGGCGACTGCTTTAGGAAGAAGGCTGCAGTTTATTGAAGAGGAGAGCCAGACAGGAAGATGGCTCTGGAAGAAAAAGAGAGCGAGCACATCTAGGGAGTGGGTTTTTATACCCTCTGGAGCCTTTTGTTTGGAGTTGTTCCTGTGGCGTGAACTTTGACCTGAGTCTGAGTGTGCCTTTCTGGTATTCTGATGGTGGTGGGTTAATCCTATTATGTCCCAAAGGTCGTATCCTGCTTCCCTGGGGCTGGGGCTGATGACTCTTAGATTTTTGGTGTGACGTTGTTGATTCTAGGGATCTTTCTTCCTAATCCGTTTCCTGGCTCCGGTCTTTCTGACAACATTATCACATCTGCAATTCTGCAGACTTGGTTTCTGCTTGGGATAGGAGAGACTTGGGGGTATGTGTACGGGTTGGTTTCTGCCTTTTAAATCCATTAGAGAAATATATTCTGTTTTTTAAATATTTCCAAAAATATTTCTTTCTCTGGGGGTGGGGGCTGACTTCCTACAGAAGGAAAAATAGGATGGTCTTTAGGGATATGGTAGATTACTGGAGAAGGCTGAAAAAATAAATTGAACGTGCATTGGGTTTGGCTAGTCTAAGGAAAAGAAGAAACGGGTGCCGTGATATCCCAATATTTAAGGGGCTGTCACAGAAAGGAGGGGACCAAATTATTCTCCAAAGCACGAGAGGGAAGGACAAGAAACAATGGTCAGAAACTGAACAAAGAGAGAAGCAACTTATATCATCTCAGACAAGTGACTATCTCTAGTCTCTTCTTTAAAAGCTCCAGTTATCCAGGCAGTGGGTTCGACGATGTGTTTTCCCTAAACTAGTTCCCTCCAAATGTGTTATTGGCTGAGGGTTTGGCTGGGAATTTATATAGCTCGAGAAAATAGACGAGTTCAGTGAGGACTAGAAAACTGCGCATTAAGGATTTGCAAAGGCAAGGGCTTCAATCCGAATACAAATTTAGAAACACGGCTTTGCCTTCTCGCCCTAGACGCCAGGGGTCGCTCTTCCACGTTGCAATGTTTATGACTTCGCCGGACTCACTTCCTCGATGGTTGACTGGTGGAGGAGAAAAGGCGGTAGACTTTTAAAAAGTGCAGAGGAGCAACTCGGTGCCAGTTTGCGAGTGCAGAATCCCGAAAGAGAAGCCGCTCTCACTCATCGTGGCAAATAAACAACATTCACATTTCAAAACCCAGGCAAAGATCATTTTTTTTCATTGCTTTCCTCCCATTTGCGTGCATTCACGAAAGGCACAGTCCTGCATTGCCTCCATTGTCTGGAATGGCCACAGGGCAGGGATCTCCAATCTTAACGACTTTTAAAGACTCGTGGACTTCAATTCCCAGAATTCCCTAGCCAGCATGACTGGCTGAGGAATGCTGGGAGTTGAAGTCCACGAGTCTAAAGTGGTCGGAGACCCCTGGCATAAGAGTCTGCTGCCTGAGCAGCGGGTTGGACTAGAAGACCTCCAAGAGTCCCTTCCAGCTCTGTAATTCTGCTCTCTGCTGTCTCAGAAAGCCCAGGGTGGGGCCAAAGATGAAAGAGAAACCGATTTGTCTTCAAATAAGCAGGCATATACATAGAATGAAGGCTATTGCTAAGCACATTGGTTTGTGCTTAAATTGTAAACCGCCCTGAGTCTTCGGAGAAGGGCGGGATATAAATGGGATAAAAATAAAAATAAAATAAAAATAAACTCCAGTCGACTTCTGGGGAGTTTAGGGACAATCCAGGGTGTCCCCGCTGCCCCCTGGAAAGAGAACGCAAACAATTTCCCACGTCTTCCCCTGGGATGTTTATAAATGAACTAGCCTGGCCTGGTGGGATTTCCTGGTGGTCTCCCATCCAAGCAGCCCTTCCCATTTGCTGTGCTGTTCCAATAAGCAGAAGGGGAGCATCTCCAGCCTCCTAGGCCATTCTCTTCTAGGGGCTGCTTTTAGCCGCGTTTCTGCATCTCAGAAGCCCGCCAGAGGTTTTGACTTCAACTCCCGCGATGCTCTGCTCCGAATTCGGCGTTCAGACTTCACCTCTTCCGGCTGGAGGATTCTGGGAGTTGAAGTCCATTTCCAGGCTCTCTGAGAGCGGGGGGGGAGGGAATAACCAGGCGGGCGTGGCTACGCTGGGAGGTGGGCGTGGCTACGCCTTCGGAGGAGCCACCTCCTCCTCCGATTGGACGCGGGAGCCGCGGGGCGGGCGGCGCCTCTGCCCTTGGCTGCGTCGCGGGGCCCCGCCCCTTGGCTCACGTGACCCCGGCCGGGCTCCGCAGGAACAACAAGCCGGCGGGAGGCGGAGGGCAGCGGCGGCCGGGCGGATGGCGGAGGCGGTCAAGCCCCGCAGCCGGAGCAAGGCTGGCCGGGCCAGAGCCAAGGTAACCCGGGAGGGCCGCGGGACTACCCTGCCCACCGTCTCTCGCCCGTCCGCCCCGCACCAGGGGTCGCACCAGGCAGCCCATGGTTCCCGACGGACATCGACGGGGTGGACTACAACGCCCTATCGCTCTCGGCGGGGGCTTAAAAGCGCTCCTCTTCCCAGCCAGCCGGGGGGAATGCGGGGGGGGAGAGAGGGAGGGAGAGGGAGAGAGAAAAAGAGGGGAGGGAGAGAGAGGGGGAGGGAGAGGGAGAAGGTGGGGAGGAAGAGAAGGAGGGAGAGGGGAGAGGGAGGGAGGGGGGAAGAAGGAGAGGGGGGGAGGAAGGGTAAAAAAAGGGAGAGGGAGGAAGGGGGGAGAAGGAGGGAGTGGGGAGACAAGAAGGGAAGGGGCGGGAGGGGGAGGAGAGGGAGAGAAAAAGGGAGAGGGGGAGGGAAGGAGAGGGAGAGGCAGAGAGGGAGAGGGAGGGAAGGGGAGAAGGTGGGGAGGAAGAGAGAGAAGAAGAGGGGGAAGAGGGAGGGAAGGGGAGAAGGTGGGGAGGAAGAGAGAGAAGAAGAGGGGGAGGGAAAGAAATGGGGAGAGGGAGGAAGGGGAGAAGGTGGAAGAGGGGAAGGGAAAAAGGAGGGAGGAGAGGGAGAGGCAGGGAGGGGGAGAAGGGAGAGGGGGGAGGAAGGGGGTAAAAAAGGGGAGAGGGAGAGGGAGAAGGAGGGAGTGGAGAGCAAGAAGGGAAGGGCGGGAGGGGGAAGGAGAGAAAAAGGAGGGAGAGGGGTGAGGAGGGAAGGAGAGAGGGAGAGAAGAGAGGGAGAGGAGGAGGAAGAAAAGGGAGTGGATAGGGGGAGAAAGGAGGAGAAGGTGGAGAGGAAGAAGGAGGAGAGGGGCGGCTGCAGGGGGAGGGACAAGAGAGGGGGAGAAAGGGAGAGGGGAGGGGAAGGGGAGAAGGAGGGATGGAGAGGAAGAGGGAAGGGGGCAAGGGAGGGGAGGGAAGAGAGAAAGAAGAGAGGGGAGGAAGGAAGGGAAGCGGGAGGGAGATGGGAAGGTGGGGAGGAAAGAGAAGAGAGGGGGTGGGAAGAATGAGAGGAGGAAGGGGTGAAGGGGAGAGGAGAGGAGGGAGGGGAGAGGGAGGGTGGAAGAGGAGGGAAGTGGGAGGGACATGGGGAAGGGGCTGGGAGAGGGAGGAGGGGAGAGGAAGAGGGAAAGAGAAGAGGAAGAAGAAAAAGAGAAGGGAGGGAGTGGAAGAAAGAGGAGGCTTCATGTCCCCCTCCCTAAAAGGATTGGCCAGCTGTGGATGCTGGGTAGATGTTAGTCCCACACCCTCAGATCTCCCCTGGGGGGGGGGGAGCCTGGAAATATCATTAGAAGGGCCCAGTAAGATATGCTGCTTCTGGCCAAGGAGGTTCTATTGGCTCATCTTAATGAGGAGCTGAGATTTATTTTTAATTCCCCTCCCCCGTCCTTTATTTGGTTCTACACAGCCTCTTTTCCCCCCCTCCCCCTCCCAAATGACTCATCCAGGAAAGGCCTCACCCGATCACACCTGGGGCCTTGAAAAAGCCGTTGCTGCCATTAGAGCCAAATCACCACAGCTGTCTTGTCTCAACCTGGGCCAGGTGAAGAGGATGGACTTCAACTCCCAGAATTCCTCCAGCCCGGCATGCTGGCTGGGGGAATTCTGGGACTTGAAGTCCACCCCTCTTCACTTAGCTGAGATTGAGAAATGCGGCGTTACACCACAAGTCGTTCTCGCACAGTGACGGAGGCAGAAAAAGCCTTGTTGTGTTTTGGTAATGCTGAAGCTGGGGAGGAAAGGGGTACTAGGTAGTCCTCTACTTACAACAGTTTGCTTAGTGACCCGAAGTTTACAACAGCATTAAAATACAAATGACTCATGACCCATTTTCACACTTAACAACCGTTGCATCATTCCCCCCCGGTCATGTGATCAAAATTCAGAGGTCTTGCCAACTGACTCATATTTATGACCTTTGGGATCGTGTGGATCCCCTTGGTGACCTTTCTGACAAACAAAGTCCATGGGGGAAGCCAGGTTAACCATTATACACCAACTAATTAATAATACAGTATAACGTTCTTATTTTCTATTTATTTCCGGCTGTCTTAAATTTAGTAACCAAAATCCTCTCTTATTTCAACATTAATTCGCTTTTTCCAGCGCTGATGTCACACTAAATCAGGGGTAAGCAACCTTGGTCCCTTTTATGACTTGTGGACTTCAAACTCCCAGAATTCCTGAGCCAGCCATGCTGAGGGGAAAAGGAGAGGTTTCTACGCTGAGCCAGGCTGGCTCAGGAATTCTGGGAGTTGAAGTCCACGAGTCATAAAGAGGCCATAGTTCCCCCATGCTGGCTCAGGAATTCTGGGAGTTGAAGTCCATGAGTCGTAAAAAGAGCCAAGGTGGCTTACCCCTGCACTAAATTGAAGTGTTGCAAATTCAGGATTAGCTGGGATTTCCCTATGGGAACCGGCAAGCCTTTTGGTGTTGAAATTCAATGGTGGCTGTGAAAACCGTTTCTGGATCAGGTTTAATCTGGAAGTTAAAACCAAGGCTGATTGAGTAACGTGACCCTCATGTGACTCTTCCTTGACACGTACCGGGTGGCTTGTGTGTCTTGTGATAGAAAGCTTTTGGCTCAGTGGGGTTAGGACACTGAGCTTGTCGATCAGAAGGTCGGCAGTTTGGGCAGGTCGAATCCCGAGTGCCGCGTAGCAGAGTGAGCGCCTGTTACTCGTCCCAGCTTCTGCCAACCTAGCAGTTCGAAAGCACGTAAAAATGCAAGTAGGAAAATAGGGACCACAACCTTCGGTGTTAGGAATTTCCTAACACTGAGGACAATTAACCAGTGGAACTGCTTGCCACCAGAAGTTATGGGGGCTTTGTCACCGAAGGTTGTTAAGAAGAAGACTGGACAGCCATTTGTCCAAAATGGCATATAAGCTTTCCTCGCCTGAGCAGGGGGTTGGACTAGACGACCTCCAAGGTCCCTTCCAACTCTATTCTGATGAAACCCTAACTCTTACAAGTGGCTGTGTAGTTTAAAAAACAGCTGAAACAGTAGGCAAGCCCCCCCCCTCAAAAAACCCAAACACCACAAGATCCCTCCTTTCTCGGCACCGCCCCACTTTTCTTCTCCGGCAATTGGCATTTTCGTCCCCGTTCGAGCTATTGCAACAAACGAAGGTGGGGGGAAATTCCTATTTAGCAACTTCTTAGGTTTTGAAAGACCTTCGTTCGCTAGCAAGACTTAGGTAAAGGTAAAGGTTCCCCCACACAATGCGTGCTAGTCGTTTTCCAACTCTAGGGGGCCGGTGCTCATCTCCGTTTTCAAAGCCGAAGAGCCAGCGCTTGTCCGAGGACGTCTCCGTGGTCATGTGGCCGGCATGACTAGACGCCAAAGGCGCACGGAACGCTGTTACCTTCCCGCCACCGGAGTGGTCCCTATTTCTGTTTTTTCTCTTTACTTCTTCTCCTGCCTTCATGGGGTTTGGAGAATACCTGACTCCCTCTTCTTTGGGGGCAACACTTGAGATACTGGAACTCTGCTATCATGTCCCCCCTGGTCCTTCTCTTCATTAAACTAGACATATCCAATTCCAGCAACCGTTCCTTCCTTATGTTTTAGCCTCCAGTCCCCTGATCATCTTTGTTGCTCTTCTCTGCACTCTTTCTAGAGAGTCTCAACATCTTTTTTACATTGTGGTGACCAAAACTGGATGCCGTATTCCAAGTGTGGCTTTATTTATTTAGTTTATTTATTTATTTATTTATTTATTTATTTTACATTTATATACCGCCCTTTCCCTGAGGACTCAGGGCGGTTTACAGGGAATTAAAAACCAACAATACAAAAGTTAAAAGCAGTTTAAAAAAGATTAAACTTAACCCTGTGCAAATAAAACCCCCAGTTAAAATAAATTAATCCTCAGCCTGGGCCAGAGAGCTCAAAGAGCCAGGTCTTCAGGCCCCCGGCGGAATGAACGGAGGTCGGGGGCAGTCCTCAGCTCCACTGGCAGCTGGTTCCAGAGGGGCAGGCGCCCCCCACTGAGAAGGCCCTATCCCTGGGCGTTACCCGCCGGCAATCTCTTACCGGCGGAACCCTGAGCAGACCCTCCCTGTGGGAGCGCACTGGACGAAGGGCATTTGATGCTGGCAGCAGGTGTTCCCTCAAATACCCCCGGACCCAGGCCATGTAGGGCTTTATAGGTAATGACCAGCACCTTGAATTTCACCCGGAGGGCAACCAGAAGCCAATGCAGCTCGCGGAGTAGAGGTGTTACATGGGAGTATCGGGAGACCCCCATTACAACTCGCCGCGGCCGCATTCTGCACCAGCTGAAGCCTCTGAGTGGTCCTCAAGGGCAGCCCCATGTAGAGAGCGTTGCAGTAGTCCAAACGGGGAGGTCACGAGTGCATGAGTGGACTGTGCATAGGGCATCTCGGTCCAGATAGGGCCGCAACTGGCGCACCAGGCGAACCTGGGCAAAAGCCCCCCTGGTCACGGCTCCTATATGGTCTTCATAATTGAGTCGTGAATCCAGGAGGACGCCCAAGTTGCGAGCCCTATCAACGGGGGGTAACACCTCACCCCCCATCGTTAAAGATGGAATAGTCTGGTTGACCCGAGATGCCGATATGCACAGCCACTCAGTCTTGGCGAGGATTGAGACGAAGCCTGTTTCTCCCCATCCAGACCTGAACCGCCTCCAGGCACCGGGACATCACGGCGAGAGGCATCACTGGGTTGGTTCGGGGTGGAAAGAAAAAGTTGGGTATCATCAGCGTACTGATGATACCCCACCCCGAAACCATGAATGATCTCGCCCCAGCGGCTTCATATAGATGTTGAACAGGAGGGGCGAGAGAACCGACCCCTGAGGAACTCCACAAATGAGAGGCCTCGGGCGGATCTCTGCCCTCCCGCCAACACCGACTGCGAGCGGCCCAGGAGGTAGGAGGAGAACCACTGTAGAACAGTGCCCCCCACTCACAAACCCCCCTGAGACACCGCAGTAGAATACCATGGTCGATGGTATCAAAACCCGCTGAGAGATCTAATAGGACCAGGACAGAGGAGCAACCCCTGTCCCTAGCCCTCCAGAGATCATTCACCAGCGCGACCAATGCCGTCTCCGTGCTGTGTCCGGGTCTGAAACCCAATTGGTACGGGTCCAGATAATCAGTTTCCTCCAGGAACAGAGGAAGCTGATGCGCCACCACACTCTCAACAACCTTCGCCAAAAAGCGAAGGTTGGAGACTGGACGATAGTTATTTAAAACAGCCGGGTCCAAAGCAGGCTTCTTGAGGAGGGGTCTCACCACCGCCTCCTTCAAGGCGGCAGGGAAGACACCCTCCTTCAAGGAAGCAGTTATTACTGCATGGAACCAGCCTCGTGCCTCCTCCCGGGCCGCATAAGCTAGCCAGGAGGGGCACGGATCCAACACACAGGTGGTGGTGCTCAGCCTCCCCATGATCCTGTCCACATCATCAGGGGAAACAGGGTCGAACTCAGTCCAGATAACATGCTCAAGGCCTTGTAAAGTGGTATTAGTACTTCACGTGATCTTGATTCTATCCCTCTGTTAATGCAGCCTAGCACTGTGTTGGCTTTTTTGGCAGCTGCCGCACACGGCTGGCTCATATCTAAGTGATTGTCCACTAGGACTCCGAGATCCCCCTCACAGTTGCTACTATTGAGCCAGGTACCCCCTGTACTGTACTGGTGCATTTGCTTTTTCTTGCCTTGACGATTAAGGTGTGTTTTTTTTTTAAAAAAATTTGCTTTCATTCACACTAGGATAAGAAGAAGAAGGATGAAGAGAAGGAGAGCAGGACAGCTCAGCCGTCTTTGGCGATTGGCGAAGGGGCTTTGCAGGAGAACAGCACGCCCGAAGGCCTGGTTTCAGAACCTAGGCCCTGCCCTGCAGCCCCCCAGAAGGAAAGTGGGAACAAGGACCCCCAAGTGCCACCAAGGGTGCTCACCCCTGAAAACGAAGGACCTCCAGCCGTCCCCCAGACCGAACCTCCGCCGGGCGCAGAACTGGCTGCAACCGTTTTGCAGGAGGAAAAAGATGCGTCAATGGCGGAGGAGGGGCAGGATCTCAAGGAAGGAGCCGTTAACCTCAAGAGGACCGGTGACTTGTTGGGAAAAAACACTCTTCCCGCCGAAACTGCAGCCCGGAGTAGCCTTACGGAACATCCAGGTGCCCCTTTCTCCGAAGAGGTCCGTGCCCCGGCTTCTCTTCCTGAAACGGGAGCGGGAGCACACCCGGAGACCCCCGTCTTTAAAAATCTGTACCCCGATCTCTCGGCGTTGTTATCGGAAGGACTGATGGATTTTACTCTCCGTCTCCAGCACCGGCCGGAGACTTTGTATCCTGAACTTCCAGCCGATCCCGAACTCGTCCCTTTCACCAAAGAGCAGCTGAAGGTTTTTGAGCCCTGTTCCTGGCTGGAGAACGCGGAGGCCTACGCGGAGGAGTTTGCCAGCCTGGCCCACCAGGACCGCCACGAGTTTTACGAGCTGGTGCTAAATTACGGCCGCTGCCGGAAGCAGCTGCTGCTTGCCGAGGCCAAGTTGCAAAGCCTTTCCTTGGATTGCGAAAGTGTCAAAGTCCGCCTGTGGACTTTCCGGGATCAGCAGCAGTCTGCCCAGGTGTGTGTGTGTGTGTGTGTGTTTGTGTGTTTGTGTGTTTGTGTGTTGGTGGTGGTTAGGGAAGCTGGTTTTGGGCAGAACAACAGAATAACAAGAGTTGGAAGGGACCTTGGAGGTCTTGCAGTCCACCCCCACCACCTTGCTCAAGCAGGAAACACACTGACATTTCAGACAAACGGGTGGTCATTCGGACCTCTGGCGTACGCAAGGATCTCGCCGCCCAGCCTGCTTTGCGGTTCTCAAATTTTAGCACCAAAATTCAGCAGAGTTTTTTTTTTAAAACACCCCTCTCCTCCCCCGCCACCTGGGAAACTGGATTTGTGATTTGTATGAAAGCCTTGAGGGCTTAAGGTAGAGCCCACCAACCTTTTCCTGCT
>CM044355.1:2906621-2925608 GCA_024294585.1 Vipera latastei
CCTTGGAGTCTTCTAGTCCAACCCTCTGCTCAAGCAGGAGACCCTATACCATTCCGGACAAGTGGCTGTCCAGTCTCTTCTTAGAAATCTCCACGGATGGAGCACCCACGATGTCCGGAGGCAACTTCTATTCCACTGGTTAATTGTCCTCCTGTCAGGAAGTTTTCTCCTTAATTCCAGGTTGCTTCTCTCTTTGGTCGGTTTCCAACCGTTGTTTCTCGTCCTTCCCTCTGGTGCTCTGGAGAATAACATGACCCCCTCTGCCTTGTGGCAGCTCCTCAGATAATGGAATAGTGCTATCATGTCTCCCCTATTTCTTCTTTTCTTTAGACTATTTATTTATTTATTATTTGGATTTATATACCGCCCCTCTCCCGAAGGACTCGGGCGGTGTACAGGGCAATTAAAAACACTATATACAACACCATAATATACAAAAATTAAAATAAATTAAACCAAGTAGCCCTAGACATAAAACACGTTCTAAAATGTAAAATGTAAAATTTAAAATCTAAAATCCCAGTCCCTCAGTCCAGGCTGGCAAGTTCAAATAGCCAAGTCTTCAGGTCGCGGCGGAAAGAGCGAAGGTCGGGAGCCAAATGCAAGTCCTGCAGCCGCTCTTTGTATGTTTTAGTCTCCAGGCCTTGGATCATCTTAGTTGCTCTCCTTCCCTGCACTTTTTCCAAAGTCTCGACATCTTTTTTTGTAATACTTCATCACGTGATTTTAATTCTATGCCTCTGTTTACGCAATCCAGGCTTGAGTTAGCTTTATTGTATGTGTGGAAGGGACAGTTTCTAGCTATTGCTTGCTCACAACCTCATGGCCTATTTTCAATTTGATGGACAGATATTCCAGCAATTCAGAGGAACAACCCATCCACCCCACACACACACAAACACTGCCAAGGCAAACTTGCATATAAGCAGGGAGAAAACCTCACACCCACTCACAAGGATGGTGTTGCCTACCCCTGGGCTTTTTCAACCAGTGGCACGGGTACCACCTGTGGTACATTGGCACCTGGCAGGTGGTACACGACCATCCTAGAAAAGTGGGGAACGGGGGAGGGGAATGAGCTGAAGTTGTGGCAGCACCGCACAAGCCTGAGCGAGAGATGGCTGGAGCTGCAGGGCTGTCGGGGCTCAGTGGAAGCGCCAGGATCCAGCTGGAGCTCAGCGCTGATCCTGGCACTTCTGAGCCCAGACGAAGCGCTGATCAGCTGGAATGTTGCAGCATCTCCAGGGTCATGTGATCTACATTCAGACGCCTTGGCAACTGATTCACATTTATGACGGTCACAGTGTCCCAGGGTCATGTGAAGTGACCAAAACCTGCTGCAACCACCCAGCAGACGGCAGGGTGGTCATCAAGTTGACACCTTGCTAGGCGACTGGTGGTACTCGGATGTTGCCATATCCTAAAAGTGGCACAATGGGTGAAAAAGTTGAAAAGCCCTGGACTAGTTGGATAATGAAATGTCTGCAGGCAAACAACCCAGCTCAGAAAGCATCAAGGACTCCACAAACTAGATTAAGCCAATATCCTTTTCATTTTCTTATCTCGTGCTTTGAATTTGTCTGTTTCTTGCTTTCTTTTTCTGAGTGCTTTGCACAATGTCGCTTGTCCCTAAAGGAAATAACATGAAGAGGACATGAAGGCAGGACAAGAAGCAACGGATGGAAACTCATCAAGGAGAGAAGCAACCTAGAACTAAGGAGAAACTTCCTGACAGTTAGAACAATTAACCAGTGGAACAACCTGCCTCCAGAAGCTGTGAATGCTCCAACACTGGAAGTTTTTAAGAAGAGACTGGACAGCCCTTTGTCTGAAATGGTATAGGGTTTCTCTGCCTGAGCAGGGGGTTGGACTACATGACCTCCAAGGTCCCTTCCAACTGTATTAATAGTAATTTATTAATAAATAAATTTCTCCTTAGTTCTAGGCTGCTTCTCTCTTCATATTTATATTATTTGCTTGCTATTTCTTTTCTTTTACTATTCCTTATTGTAAAATGGAGTAGCATTATGGGTTGTGGTTGTTATTAGAATGCTTATATATCACTCATGCCCCTAATGATGCTAGGCAATGGAGGATCTCATGGGGATTGCGCTAATAACTGGGGGTTTTTTTATTAATCAAATGTACTGTTAATGAAATTATAGTAAAATCAAATAAGCAGTTTGGCAAAGTGGTGTCTGCTGCTTTATCCTAATGCACCTTAATGAACTGCTCTACATGGTGTTCCACAGAAGCTTGAGAGAAAAACACTGGTGTATTTCTGCATTTCGCTCACCCCTGAAGGTTGAATAAACTTGCACAGCTAAATTCCTCATTCTTAATATTGAATTTCTTTTTTAAAAAAAGTCTCTGTTGTCACAGACTTTTGATTGAGGCTACAGGAAGTCCCCAAGTGACAACAGCTCATTTAGTGTCCATTCAAAGTTAATAAGAATAGAATAGAATAGAATAGAATAGAATAGAATAGAATAGAATAGAATAGAATAGAATAGAATAGAATAGAATAGAATAGAATAGATAGAATAGAGAAAATATGGAATGGAATGGAATGGAATGGAATGGAATAGAATGGAACGGAACAGAACGGAACGGAACGGAACAGAACAGAACAGAACAGAACAGAATAGAATAGAAAATATGGAATGGAATGGAACAGAACAGAACAGAACAGAACAGAATAGAACAGAATAGATATTGGAATATAGAACAGAACAGAACAGAACAGAACAGAACAGAACAGAACAGAACAGAACAGAACAGAATAGAATAGAATAGAATAGAATAGAATAGAGAAAATATGGAATGGAATGGAATGGAATGGAATAGAATGGAACGGAACAGAACGGAACGGAACGGAACGGAACGGAACGGAACAGAACAGAACAGAACAGAACAGAACAGAATAGAATAGAAAATATGGAATGGAATGGAACAGAACAGAACAGAACAGAATAGAACAGAATAGATATTGGAATATAGAACAGAACAGAACAGAACAGAACAGAACAGAACAGAATAGAATAGAATAGAATAGAATAGAATAGAATAGAGAAAATATGGAATGGAATGGAATGGAATGGAATGGAATAGAATAGAATGGAATGGAATGGAATAGAATGGAACGGAACGGAACGGAATGGAACGGAACGGAACAGAACAGAACAGAACAGAACAGAACAGAATAGAATAGAAAATATGGAATGGAATGGAACAGAACAGAACAGAACAGAATAGAACAGAATAGATATTGGAATATAGAACAGAACAGAACAGAACAGAACAGAATAGAACAGAATAGAATAGAACAGAATAGATATTGGAATATAGAACAGAACAGAACAGAACAGAACAGAACAGAACAGAACAGAATAGAATAGAATAGAATAGAATAGAATAGAATAGAATAGAATAGAATAGAATAGAGTTGGAAGGGACCTTGGAGGTCTTCTAGTCCAACCCTTCTGCTCAGGCAGGAAACCCTATACCATTCCAGACAGAAGCACTGAAAAAAGTGACTGGACAGTTACCTGTCTGAGATGGCATAGGTTCTCCTGCCTGAGCAGGAGGCCGGACTAGAAGACCTCCAAGGTCCCTCCCAGGTCTATTCCATTCTGATTCCGACTTATGACCGTTTTTCACACTTATGACCATTGCAGCATCCCCACGGGTCACGTGATCAAAATTCAGACCCTGAGCAACTGACTCACATTTATGACGTTTGCAGAGTCCCAGGGTCCTGTGGGATCCCCTTTTGCAACCTTCTGACAAGCAAAGCCAACGGGGGGGGGGGGAGGAAGCCGGATTCATTTAACAACCATGTTACTCACTTAACAACCGCAGGGAATCCCTTGGCAACTGGGGCAAGAAAAGTTGCAAAATGGGGCAAAACACAGTTACCCAACCGTCTCCTTTAGCAACATCTTTTTTCTGGTTGGGTGACCAAATATTGGCTGCAGCGTTCCAGGTGTGGCCACCCTAGGGTTCTATAAAGCGGTACTAATACGTTGTGTGATCTTGTTTCTGTGCCTCTGTTTACACAAGCTAGGATTGTGTTAGCTCTTTTGGCTGCTGTTGCACACTGCTAAATAGGTGGCAGTGAAGTCACTTCTTGAAAACTTCCAGGGATGAACCTCCCACAACATCTGAAGGCAGACCGTTCCATTCATTGATTCTTCTTCGGTGTCAGAAAAGTTCTCTTATTTTTCAGGTGAATCTCTCCTTGATCAATTTCCATCCGTTATTCCTTGTCTGGCCTTCAGGTGCTTTGGAAAACAGGTTGACCCCCTCCTCTCTGTGACAACCCCTCAGAAACACTGCTATCATGTCCCCCCTGGTCCTTCTCTTCAACTAGACTAGCCATGTCCAGTTCATGTAACTCAGGGGTCTTCAAACTTGGCCCTTTCATGACTGGTGGACTTCAACTCCCAGAATTCCTCAGTCAGCCATTTTGATGAAACTGCAGGTTTGGATCCAGACTCTCAGGGGTCTTCAAACTTGGCCCTTTCATGACTGGTGGACTTCAACTCCCAGAATTCCTCAGTCAGCCATTTTGATGAAACTGCAGGTTTGGATCCAGACTCTCAGGGGTCTTCAAACATGGCCCTTTCAGGAGTGGTGGACTTCAACTCCCAGAATTCCTCAGTCGGCCATTTTGATGAGACTGTAGGCTTGGATCCAGACCAGGGTTCTTCAAACATGGCTCTTTCATGACTGGTGGACTTCAACTCCCAGAATTCCTCAACCAGACACACGTGCCTGGCTGAGGAATTATGGGAGTTGAAGTTCACAAGTCATAAAAGGGTCATGTTTGAAGACCCCTGATGTCACCATTCTTCCTATGTTTTAGTCTCCAATCCCCTAATCCTCTTTCTTGTTCTTCTTTGCACTTTTTCTAGAATCTCAACATCTTTTTTTATAGTATGGTGACCAAAATTGGATGCCGTATTCCCAGTGTGATCTTACTAAGGCTTTGTAGAGTTGTATTACCCGAGTACCTCACGCCATTTTGATTGAACCCCTCTATTCATGCAACTTAGGATTGCAGTTCTCAATAAGAAAGAGAAAAATGTCTGGGCAGCAGACGTGGCAGTACCTGGAAGCGGCAGAAGGCAGAAGAAAAAAAACTGGGGAAGATAACGCAAAGTGCAGAGACTGGCAAATAAAAAATAGAACGACTGTGGCAAAACAAAGCAAAGGTAATATCAACACACACAAAAACCACAACCCCTCTGTGGGAGAAGCTTGATATCTTCGTGCAGAGTGTCACCCAATTGTGGCAGTTGTAGAGTGGAAAACAAACAGCCACTGTTTGCAGTTGTTGGTATCTTTGCATACAGCCCCGAGAATGTGAATAAAACGAATCATAAAATTAGTGATACGAATCTGGGCTTGTCTGTACCGCATGAATAATAAACATGTCGTAAGGCAGTATCTTTCCACCCACTTTCCAGGGCCTGAGATAGGATCAAACTAATTGTTCCATAAATTAAGGAACTGGTAATAACAAAAAAAAAAGAGCCTCTGTAATTTTCTGATTCGTATCTTTAATCAATTGCAACACGCTACAATCGGTGTCTGCAGCTCGCTTTCTCAATTCTTTGCTCCAAAACAATTGCTTCACCTTCTTCGACTGAAATGGTGGTGTTGCATTACTTTCTTTTTATTTATTGACTTTTATTGTGGCTTTTCCAGTATCAGAGGCGTGTAAGCTACATAGAAATGTAACTGAGTCCCATGCCAGGACATTAACGAAGGAAAAAAGGCTTCTCCATTACAAAAGCTGCAACCCTTTTGTATGACTTTTGCGTGCGACCCGCTGCGTCAGCAGAGGGATAGCATCAAGATCGTGAGAAGTAACGATTCTGCTTCATAAAGGCAGTCCTCGGCTTACGACCGCAACTGGGCCCCAAATTTCCATTGCTAAGCAAGACAGTTGTTAAGTAATTTTTGCCCCTTTGAAGATCTTGCTTGGCACCGCTTGTTAAGCGGGTCACTGCAGCTAGTTAAGTTAGTCACATGTTTGACTTTGCTGGTCAGAAGGTCACAAAAAGGGATCAGGTGACCCCGGGAAACCGCGGCCATTTATAAATCAGAGTCAATTGCCAAGTATCTGAATGTTGATCATGTGATCATGAGGATGCTGCAACGGTCCTAAGTATGAAAAGCAGACATAGGTCATGTTTTTCGGCGCTGTTGCAACTTCAGATGGTCGCTAAACAAACTGTGATAATGCCACAATCCCAAATCCTTAATCTCTACCCGCATCGACACCAAACGGCACCACTTCGAGGGGAGCAAGGCAAAAATCATCGGCCACGCTACCACCCGCCACGCTCGTGAGTTCATCGGAGCCTGGCACTCCACAAGCAATTCCATCCACAGACACATCGACCTACAATCAGCCTACGAACCGCTCAGGATCCAAATCAACCGCACACCCAACCAGAGACAGCAATGAAACTCGACTATCCCGCACAATCCCCCACTTCCCCCAGCAGTTCACCTCCCAATGGCCCTGACTTGATATAACCTCCCCATCACAAGAGCCATCACAAGCCTCTCACAGATCACACACAGAATCAAGATCACGCAAAGTATTAGTACCGCTTTATAAAACCCTAGTGAGACCACACCAGGAATATGCAGTGACGTTCGGTCACCATATCACAAAAAAAAAGTTGTTGAGAGTTTGGAAAAAGTGCAGAGAAGAGCAACTAGGATGATCCAAGGCCTGGAGACCAAAACATACAAAGAACAGCTGAAGAACTTGGATTTGGCTAATCTAAAGAAAAGAAGAAATAGGGGAGACATGATAGCGGTGTTCCAGTATTTGAGGGGCTGCCACAGAGGAAGAGGTCACTTCCTTGTTCACCAAAGCACCAGAGGGAAGGACGAGAAACAAGGGTTGGGAACTGATCAAAGAGAGAAGCAACCTGGAATTAAGGAGAAACTTCCTGACTGTCAGGACAATCAACCAGTGGAAAAGCTTTGCTTCCAGAAATCGTGGGTGCTCCATCACTGGAGATTTTTAAGAAGAGACTAGAAAGTCACTTGGCTGAGATGGTGTAGGTTCTCCTGCTTGAGCAGGGGGCTGGACTAGATGACCTCCAAGGTCCCTTCCAGTTCTATTCTATTCTATTCTATCCTATCCCATATTTTCTATTCTATTCTGTTCTGTTCTGTTCTGTTCTGTTCTGTTCTGTTCTGTTCTCTTCTGTTCTGTTCCGTTCCGTTCCGTTCCATTCCATATTTTATTTTATTTTATTTTATTTTATTTTATTTTATTTTATTTTATTTTATTTTATTTTATTTTATTTTATTTTATTTTATTTTATTTTATTTTATTTTATTTATTTTATTTTATTTTATTTTATTTTATTTTATTTTATTTTATTTTATTTTATTTTATTATTTTATTTTATTTTATTTTATTTTATTTTATTTTATTTTATTTTATTTTATTTTATTTTATTATTTTATTTTATTTTATTTTATTATTTATTTTATTATTTTATTTTATTATTTTATTTTCTATTCTACAAGATGACTCACACCTGAACCATCACAAGACCCCTCGCAGACCCTCACTCACCACACCCACAACTCAACTCCTGTCCTCCACTGAAGATGTTACCTAGCCTGGTAACGAAATGCTCAGAAACCAACCCACAAACTCGGAGAAGGAACCTCCACCCTCAAAGTGTTGTAAGTTGAAGATGACCCTTACTATACTGGCGAGGACATTCTTAGATTACTGTATTCAGTTCTGGTTACCAGAATACCAAAAAAAATTAAAAAATAAATAAAAAGATGCTGAGACTCTAGAAAGAGTGCAGAGAAGAGCCACAAAGAGGATGAGGGGACCGGAAGCTAACACTACTTATCCCAAAGGTGCTTTTTCAAAAGTCAACCGGACCTTGTTTTTTCCTTGAAGACATTTCGCTTCTCACGCAAGAGGCTTCTTCAGTTCTGACTGAGTTTCCTTTGGCTCTTTCTTTTTCATCTCCAGGACGGGATTGATGAGCCCCCTTAAGAAGGGCTCAGGGTACAGCTCCCATGATTCCTAGCCATCGTTTGAAGGACAATAATTTGGAAAAGACCACTTTAGCCTGAAACAGACCAAACTCCAGGTCCCACTTTCACTCCTTCCTCATTCCAGCTCTTAAACAACCTGATTTTACTTGTACTCTGCCATTTAGTCCAAGGCAGGACCCACAACGCTGCTTGCAGCATAGTAAAATGCCACCGCGCAACCCCCGGAACTCGATAAATACCAATAAAAATCTAGTAAATTACAAGACATTAAAGCTCATTAGCCCTCATATGAATGGGATGCATTAATGAGGAAAACGCTGCCAATTGAATTTCTATCCATTCTGCTGCCACTAAAAATACAGTTATGATTCCTGAAAAGGAATAATCGGTTGCTTGTTAAGTAGCATCATCCTTTTTGTGTTCTTCACAACCTAGGGCGAGACACAGGGATCCCTAGGGATTCCTCTATTGGCTGAGTCTTAGATACACTTTCCCCCTGATGCCTCTTTGCAGAAGCTACTGCCTTGCCTCAATAATCAAAAATCACCAGTAAATCAGAATAAAGTTGGAAGGGACCTTGGAGATCTTCTAGTCCAGCCCCCTGTTCAAATAGGAGAACCTATACCATTTCAAGGGACGCGGTGGCTCAGTGGGTTAGGACGCTGAGCTTGTCGATCAGAAGGTCGGCAGTTTGGCGGGTCGAATCCCGAGTGCCGCATAACAGAGTGAGCGCCTGTTACTCGTCCCAGCTTCTGCCAACCTAGCAGTTTGAATGCACGTAAAAGTTCAAGTAGAAAAATAGGGACCACTACGGTGGGAAGGTAACAGCATTCCATGCGCCTTTGGCGTCTAGTCATGCCAGCCACATGACCACGGAGATGTCCTCAGACAAGCGCTGGCTCTTTGGCTTTGAAACGGAGATGAGCACCGGCCCCTAGAGTCGGAAACGACTAGCACGCATGTGCAGGGGAACCTTTACCTTTACCTTTATATCATTTCAGACAAGCGGCTGTCCAGTCTCTTCTTAACAGTGTCTAGTGTTGGAGCCTATTCACCGCTCCTGGAGGCAGATTAGATATTTGGCTTACTCCTACCAGTTATCTTAGCCAGTTGGAGTCAGCAAACCCAACGGAAAGCATTTTTGCTCATCCCTGCCCTGTGCTTCCATCGGCCGTCCTGTACGGCAGGTATAAAAAGATACCACTGACTGCCAAGACTCTGCTCCTGTGGTTCAGGAGAGGTGGAGACCGTTGGACATATTCTCCTTCAATACTCTGTCGGTAGAGATGTGGGAAGTCAGCCCACCCAGAGAAGGAAATGTTAAAAGGGCAGAAAAATATATTTCCTCAAAGGATCTTAAAAGAGACAGAAAAGCATGCCCAGTTTTCTTAATAGCCCCAAGTCTCCCTCCCCCAAGCAGAAACCAGCTCTGTAGAAATGCAGATGTGATCATCTATTCAGGAAGGTTGGAGGCCCCCAGCTAGAAGATCAAGAAGACAAAGACACCTAAAATCTACATACCCCACCCAAACTCTTAAGATGGGACATAATAGGATTAACCCACAGATGCCAAAGGGAGACAGGTCAAAATACATGACACAGGAAATACAAACCCTCAAACAGGAGCAGGAAATAACCTCTAAACCAGGGGTAGGCAACCTTGGCTCTTTTATGACCTGTGGACTTCAACTCCCAGAATTCCTGAGCCAGCATGGCTCAGCTTGGAAACCTCTCCCTTTTCCCTCAGCATGGCTGGCTCAGGAATTCTGGGAGTTGAAGTCCACAAGACATAAAGCGGCCTAGGCCTAGGCCAGGGGTAGGCAACCTTGGCTCTTTTATGACCCATGGACTTCAACACCCAGAATTCCTGAGCCAGCATGGCTCAGCTTGGAAACCTCTCCCTTTCCCCTCAGCAGGGCTGCTCAGATTTTCTGGGAGCTGAAGTCCACGAGTCATAAAAGAGCCAAGGTTTCCTACCCCTGCTCTAAACAAAAGGCTCAAGAGGGTATAAAAACCCACTCCCTACACGTGCTCAGCCCTTTCTTTTTCCTCCTTTTTCTCCAGAGCCAACTTTCTCTCTGGCTCTCTTCTTCAATAAACTGCAACCTTCTTTCTAAAGCAGTCACCATGTTTATTCCCAGCTTGGACTCAACCACGATGAAGACTTTTCTTCCAACAGAGATATTCTAAAAAAACCCCATATCCTCCCAAATAATCGATCAGTATCCTGGTTGTTCTGACGTTACTTATCTCCAGTGGCTGCTGAAGGACGAAGAGGCTGTGATTGCAGCACAGGTGGCTTGATTCTGCACAGCAGCACTGGGGATTCATCGGAAACATAAAGAAGGCAAATGGATTTGAAAATATTATTTTTAGATCTCTTTTTTAATGCTTCTTTTTGCAATTAATTTTATTATATGTGTTCCTATTCATCACTAGATCATGCTCGATGCACTTTTATGTATATGCATGTATGTAAGTAGCCCACAATTGGATACTTTACTGTTTCTGGCCATATGGCTGTAATAAACTAGTTTGATTTATTGGAATTAAAGCCTTCAAAAACATCCTAGGTAAATCGAAAGTCAGTAGACCTAGAAGTAAAAACAGGAATTATCTACAACGTACAGTGTCATGATTTCAACAGCCACTACGTAGGACAAACAGGCAGAAAACTAGCAGGACAGGTCCACGAACACCAACAGACAGAACTAGAACTCAGTCTTCTGGTGATTGGCCCAAAGTCACCCAGCTGACTTTCAAGCCTAAGGCAGAACTAGAACTCACCGTCTCCTGGTGATTGGCGCAAAGTCACCTAGCTGGATTTCATGCCTAAGGCAGGACTAGAACTTACCGTCTCCTGGTGATTGGTCTGCAGTTTGGGCTGTTTGCAGCATCCTGCAGTCACATGGCTGCCTTTTATGATGCTTTTGCCGAAAACATCCAGATTGTAAAATCAGTTCGGTCAATGGAGGACCCAGTTTACGTCCATTATGAATGACAACCATGTTGGCAGACTCCAATACTCTTGCAAGCTGAGGACTAGCTATATGAACTCCTAATGGCGCCCAGTTCTTGAATGCTGTCTCTTAATTTGCAGAAAACAATAACAATAACAACAACAATAATAACAATAACAATAGATTTTTTAAAAAAAACAACACCACCACCAAAACACTGTTCTTCCATCTACTTATTTTCCTGCCCGTTGTTCTTTTCACAGTTCAAGTCACACAGTTTTGAAGTTTTGGATTTAATAAGACTCATCCCCTTATAGCAAAAAACGATTAGGATAACAATATGACACACCTTCGAAGGGGAGTGACACTGTCTTTAGATCCACTGGCAGTATACAGAAGAGTTATAAGCCTGTATCATCATATTTTATTACGATCAAGATCGAGGAACATTAAACGCTGGTAAAGATAATAAGGTAGAGGAAAGGAAGGCCTGGAGGAACGTTGTCCATGGGGTCGCGATGGGTCGGACACGACTTCGCAGCTAACAACAACAACAACAAAGATAATAAAGTAAAAGATAATAAACTGGGGTTATAGGAAACCTTGCATACCTTTTTCCTGCTGCTGTCCATATTTTGTTATAATCTGGGTAGATTATTATTATTATTATTATTATTATTATTATTATTATTAACAACAAAAATGATGATGATGATGATGATGATGATGTTGGAAGGCACCTTGGAGGTCATCTAGTCCAACCCCCTGCTCAGTCAGGAAAGCCTACACCATTTCAGACAAATGGCTGTCCAGTCTCTTCTTAAAAACTTCCAGTGTTGGAGCATTCACAGCTTCTGAAGGCAGGTAGTTCCACTGGTTAATTGTCCTCACTGTCGGGAAGTTTCTCCTTAGTTCTAAGTTGCTTCTCTCCTTGATCAGTTTCCATCCGTTGCTTCTTGTCCTGCCTTCGGGCGCTTTGGAGAATAGCTTGACTCCCTCTTTGGGGCAGCCCTTGAGTTACTTGAAGACTGCTATTCTGTCCCCCCTCGTCCTTCTCTTCATTAAACTGGACATACCCAATTCCAGCAACTGTTCCTTATATGTTTTAGCCTCCAGTCCCCTGATCCTCTTTGTTGCTCTTCTCTGCACTCTTTGCAGAGTCTCAACATCTTTTTTACATCATGGTAACCGCAGAGCTTTATACGTAGTCCTCAACTTAACATCATGGAAGAGAATAGAATAGAGATGGAAGGGACCTTGGAGGTCGTCTAGTCCAGCCCCCTGCTCAGGCAGGAAACCCTATACCATTTCGGACAAATGGCTGTCCAGTCTCTTCTGTAAAACGTCCAGTGTTGGAGCATTCAGAGCTTCTGGAGGCAAGGAGTTCCACTGGTTAATTGTTCTCTCTGCCAGGAAATCTCTCCTCAGTTACTACAATTGCGGCCTCTCCACCATGTTCCAGTGCTGTGATTTTTTTTTTCATCCCCAAAGAGAAGCCCAACAACACAATTTGGAGGTCTGTTCCTACTTGCACAGGCAAGGCATGGGATGTGGTAATCCGATCACGCTGTGATAAGAAGACTTGTATAAAAAGGTTGTGAATGTGTGCAGCCAGACGCAAGTGAGAAAGGTATTCCTGAGGTTTGCGGATCTGTGTTTTTCGATCCTTAGGCAAGAAACCTGTCTTCGGCTTGACACACTGGCAGTTGGGCGAAGTGATGTTTTCTGGACAGAGAGATCAGCTGGTAGGAATCGGAGGCCGAAGCCTTAGCAGCAGGAACGAACGGATCTACCAGGGAACGTCTGCCCCCCCCTACCCCCACTTCACAGCTACTGTTCCGCCATCAATGCAACATGATGAGAACGCAAATTATCATTAGTGGGAGAATCCAGGCAGAAAATCAGTGTGGAAAGAAAATCCCTCGCCCGTTTGGCAAGACAGAAGAGTTCCAGGTATCTTCTTTTAAGAGTTTAACAAGGAGCAATTGATGGGGTAGAAGAAAAATGCAGGGCATTTTTTTTTCCTACAAGGAGGAAAGGAGGAGGAGGAGGAAGAGAAGGAAGAAGAGGAGGAAGAGAGGAGAGGAGAAGGGGAGGAGGGAGAGGAGAAGGAGAAGAGGAGGAAGAGGAGGAAGAGGAGGAGGGGAGGAGGAATGGCAAAGGAGGAAGAATAAGAGGAAGAGGAGGACGAGGAGATCCCTTGGGTTGGTCCTAAGGACGGGCAGATTGACAAGTGCCCCCCATTTTGTGCAGGTGACCCCCTGGAGTGCTGCAACAACCCTAATTCCAAGCAGGGGTCATAAACTCAACTCAGCACCACCCTAACTTCGAATGGTTGGTGAATGGAAAGTCATAAGCCGAGGACTGCCCGTATGACAGATTTTCAAGAAGACGACACCCTTCCATTTCAACAGCTGCTTATGGTTTCAGTCACCATCATCTCCTTAGTTCCAGGTTGCTTCTCTCCTCGGTGAGTTTCCATCCGTTGCTCCTTGTCCTGCCTTCAGGGGCTTTGGAGAAGAGCTTGACTGCCTCTTCTTTGGGGCAGCCCCTGAGATACTGGAAGAGTTGCTATCCTGTCCCCCCACCCCTAGCTTTTCTTTTCTCCATTCCCAAATCCTGGAGCTGTTCTTCATATGTTTCAGCCTCCAGGCCTTTCACGAGGAGGGCAATGTCCTTCTACAACACAAATTGTGGCTGCCTTGTCGAGCCCCTACTAATTAGAGAGACGTGCTTAAACCTTCCCTTGGGCAGTAGGAAATAGTTCCTCAAGGGTTTTTGCCAATAATTAAAAAGTGTTTGGCTAAACCCTCATGGTTCCTCCATTCTGCTTCAAGAGGCAGTTTTTGACCCACCGCCTTTCCCCTCCCCACCCCCCAATAATAGCTGGTCCTCCAAAGACAGGAGAGGTTTAATAGGGGATGTGTTCCTTTTTCAACACACGGTGGACTTTGCTGCCCTCAGAGATGACCCTAGGCAGTTTTCAAAGGAGGCTGGACCAGAATAGAATAGAATAGAATAGAATAGAATAGAATAGAATAGAATAGAATAGAATAGAATAGAATAGAATAGAATAGAATAGAATAGAATAGAATAGAATAGAATAGAATAGAATAGAATAGAATAGAATAGAAAATATGGAATAGAATAGAATAGAATAGAATAGAATAGAATAGAATAGAATAGAATAGAATAGAATAGAATAGAATAGAATAGAACAGAACAGAACAGAACAGAACAGAACAGAACAGAACAGAATAGAATAGAATAGAATAGAATAGAATAGAATAACAGCATTGGAAGTGACCTTGGAGGTCTTCTAGTCCAACCCCCTGCTCAGGCAGGAAACCCTATACCCTTTCAGACAAATGGCTGTCCAGTCTCTTCTTAAAAACTTCCAGTGTTGGAGCACTCACAGCTTCTGGAGGCAGGTTGTTCCACTGGCTAATTGTTCTAACTGTCAGGAAGTTTCTCCTTAGTTCTAGGTTGCTTCTCTCTTTGGTTAGTTTCCATCCGTTGCTTCTTGTCCTGCCTTCAGGTGCTTTGGAGAATAGCTTGACTCCCTCTTCTTTGGGGCAGCCCCTGAGACATTGGAACACTGCTATCATGTCACCCCTCGTCCTTCTCTTCATTCAACTAGACGTCCCCAATTCCAGCAATTTGGAGACTGTTAGCCTCTCGCATAGCCACATGAAGATGTGTGAACTTCAGCTCCCAGAATTCCACAGCCAGAGGACTTGATTAATCCTCCGGCTGTGGAATTCTGGGAGGAATTACAGACAAAACCCTTGAGAATGGTCTGGATCCAAGTCTGCAGTTTTATCAAAATGGCTGACTGAGGAATTTTGGGACTTGAAGTCCACCAATCATAAAAGGGCCAAGTTTGAAGACCCCTGGTCTGGATCCAAGCCCGCAGTTTCATCAAAATGGCCGACTGAGGAATTCTGGGAGTTGAAGTCCACAATTCATGAAAGGGCCAAGTTTGAAGACCCCTGCTCTAATCCCATCCTCCTCAATGTGCAATAAAGAACAACTAAATCAGTCTCAAAAGATGATTGTGCATGGGCCTCTCAGAACCCCCCTGAGATAGAGAACCTCTGCTGTTGTACAACTATTCCTCAGGGCAGGATGAGAAGTAAGGGGTGGAAGCTTGTTAAGGAGAGACCCAACTTAGAAAGAAAGAGAAATTTCCTGACAGTGAGAACAATTAATCAATGGAATAACTTGCCTCCCATAGTTGTGGATGCTCCATCAGGGGAGGTTTATGAAAATAGACTGGACAACCACAATGGGATGGTGTATGTTCTCCTACCTTGAGTAGAAGGTTGGACTGGAAGACTTACGAAGTTGGAAGGGACCTTGGAGGTCTTCTAGTCCAGCCCCCTGCTCAAACAGGAGACCCTGTACCATTCCAGACAAGTGGCCATCCAGTCTCTTCTTGAAAGCCTCCAGTGATGGAGCGCCCACAATTTCTGGTGGCAAGCTGTTCCACTGGTTGATTGTCCTCATTGTCAGGAAGTTTCTCCTTAATTCCAGGTTGCTTCTCCCTTTGACCAGTTTCCAACCGTTATTTCTTTTCCTTCCCTCTGGTGCTTTGGAGAATAATTTGTCAACCTCAGCAACTTTACGCTGTGTGGACTTCAGCTCCCAGAATTCCCCAGCAGAATCGACACATCTAAAAGAAGCTAAAGCTGAGAAACATGGAAAAGAGATTCCCTTAAAAATGGGGTTCCTTCCTTCCTTCCTTCCTTCCTTCCTTCCTTCCTTCCTTCCTTCCTTCCTTCCTTCCTTCCTTCCTTCCCTCCCTCCCTCTCCTTCCTTCCCTCCTTCCTTCCTCGCACTCTCCCTTCTTTCTTTCTTTCTTTCTTTCTTTCTTTCTTTCTTTCTTTCTTTCTTTCTTTCTTTCTTTCTTTCTTTCTTCTTCTTCCTTCTTTCCTTCCTTCCTCCTTCCTTCCTTCCTTCCTTCCTCCTTCCTTCCTTCCTTCCTTCCTTCCTTCCTTCCTTCCTTCCTTCCTTCCTTTCTTTCTTTCTTCCTTCCTTCCTTCCTTTCTTCCTATGTATTCTTTTTTCCTTCCTACTTTCTCTCTCTCTTTTCTTCTTTTTTCTCTTTCTCTCTTTTTTTCTCCCTTTCTTCTTTCTTTCCCCTTTCTTTCTCTCTTCCTTCTCTTTCTTTCTTTCCTTCTTCCTTCCTTCCTTCATTACTTTCTTCCTTCCTCCCTCCCTCCCTTTCTTCCTATGTATTCCTTCCATCCTTCCTTTCTTTTTTCTTTCTTTCTTTCTTTCTCTGTCTTTCTGTCTGTCTGTCTGTATCTCCCTCCCTCCCTCCCTCCCTCCCTCCCTCCCTCCCTCCCTCCCTCTCAAGACTAGCTGGAGAATTCTGGGAGTTGAAGTCCACACATCCTCAAAGCTGCTGCAGTTGATCAACACTGCCTTAAGACTGAAGATGCTTTGTTCAAGACTGCCACTTTGGGCCAAGCCAGAGACGCGATAAAAGTACTGGACTGGCATCCGGAGGCTCTTTTGTTGTTTTACGGGTGGAATGAAACAAGCTGAAACGTTGCCGGGGCTGGGCTGGCTGTTCCTGCTGGAGGAATCTCTGCCTGCTTTGAAGAGTTGGCATTTCCCCTGAAGCAGGTCTGCCATGACTTCTTAGTAAAAAAAAAAAAAAAGTTTAAAATCCCAAATGCAACCATGTGGTCAAAGAGGAGAAAAAAAAGAGACAGAGAATGTGGGGTGTTTGAAAAAGAGAGACGTTTTGTGTTGGTGTGTGACAGAAGTGTCTATATAGACGTTGTGGTCCACCTCTAAAAATTGCATTGCTCTTTATTGTCATACAGGTAATCCTCAAGTTACAGCAATTCCTTAGTGACCGTTCAAAGTTACAACTACATTGGAAAAGTGACACATGACTGTTTTCCACATTGATGGCCATTGCAGCATCCCTCTGATCGTGTGATCAAAATTCAGACGCTATTTCACATTTATGATAGTTGCCCTCGGGGTGCTGGGCGTGTGTTCCTGAACTCGCAACTAGCGTGAGATCCGAAGATGGAGGGCATGATCAGGATTTGGCACCACTTGCAGGTCTACCTGGGATGGGGAAGCCCCGCCGAGGGTGGCTCATACTTGCTTAGTGACGAATGTTAATCTCTTCCATGTCTGCAACTCTTCAGTGAAGCTAAACCTCTTGGCTTGGAGGAGGGGGGAAAGAAAAAGAGATTTCATCCGTGATCTTGGCGACTTTCCTCCTGTCTGCTCTGTGCACGGCCCTTCTGTCAACCATCCAGCGATTATTTTATGCCTGTCAAGTAAATCCCTCTCTCTTTTTTTTTTTTTTTTTTTTGTCTGCATGTCTCTATGCTGAAAGACGCGGAATAAGATGCGCGTCTGTCCCAAGGCAGTTGCAATTTAATACCCACCACTGGACAAACGGGAAAAGGAGCTGAGCGTAGCAGACAAGGAGCAATTACTTGCAGTTAGAGAAATCTGCAGC
Organism: Vipera latastei; assembly: GCA_024294585.1. Taxonomy (NCBI): domain Eukaryota; kingdom Metazoa; phylum Chordata; class Lepidosauria; order Squamata; family Viperidae; genus Vipera; species Vipera latastei. The sequence goes on from CM044355.1 coordinate 2,924,130, forward strand.
CCAAGGAGGCTGCAGGGAAAGTCGAATTCAGTCTTTTAACAGAATAACAGAGTTGGAAGAGACCTTGGAGGTCTTCTAGTCCAACCCCCCTGCACAAGCAGGAAGCCCTCTACCATTTCAGACAAGAGTTGGAGCATCGACAACTTCTGAAGGCAAGCCGTTCCATGACTGATTGTTCTCAATATCAGGAAATTCCTCCTTAGTTCTAGGTTGCTTCTCTCCGTGGTGAGTTTCCATCCGTTGCTTCTTGTTCTGTCCTTCAGGGGCTTTGGAGAAGAGCTTGACTCCCTCTTCTTTGGGGCAGCCCCTGAGTTACTTGAAGACTGCTATCATTTCCCCCCTCATCCTTCTCTCCACTAAACTAGACATACCCAATTCCAGCAACCGTTCTTTGTATATTTTATTCTCCAGTCCCTGATTGTCTTTGTTGCTCTTCTCTGCGCTCTTTCTAGAGTCACAATCTCTTTTTTTTTTTTTTATATCGTGGTGACCCAAACTGGTTGCAATATTCTAAGTGTGGCCTTACCCAGGCATTACAAAGAGCTACTTTATACTTTGACCTGGCTCGGCTCTCAGATGGGATCGGAGGGAGGATTTGAGCTGAATTAACAATTTGAATCAAATCCGAGCCAATCCATTATAAAACATCTTGGCGCTCTTCCATTTCGACCTCTAATTATTGCTGTTTCTCTCTGCTTGCTGGGGAAATATTTTAGCCACAGACAAATTTCTTTCTTCCAGCCTGTCTTACCAGAGGATCCTAGGAGCAAAAACAAAAGCAAGAAAAAACAAACCAACCCCAAAAGTCTTGTGAAAGTGCCCGAAAAGGTGAACATGGGTGAAAGAGCCTGACCTGCCAATGCCAGGAGCTTTACAGTTTTTGAAGAGAGACCAGCTTTCTTTCAAGTGTTGTCTTCTGGATTGTTTATTTCCTTTAGCCTCTGACCCTCGGAGTCGGAACAATAAAGGGGGAAGAAATTACATTTGAACTGCAGATAAAGGCCGCATTTAATTTTGTTTTCTTTGCCCTTTTTGTCAGCTTTGAAAGGGAGGGCCTCTTATTGGAAGGAAGGTTTTGCCCAAGCAAGGCTGGGAAGATGGTCTTGCAGGAATTAGCTGTATTTTAAGGAGGGGAGGAGACCCCTCAGTTAGTTACGATGGAGGAGGGGAGGAGAGGGGGAGGAGGGGGGAGGAAGAAGAAGAAGAAGAAGAAGAAGAAGAAGAAGAAGAAGAAGAAGAAGAAGAAGAAGAAGAAGAAGAAGAAGAAGAAGAAGAAGAAGAAGAAGAAGAAGAAGAAGAGGAGGAGGAGGAGGAGGAGGGAGGAGGAGGAGGAGGAGGAGGAGGAGGAGGAGGAGGAGGAGGAGGAGGAGGAGGAGGAGGAAGGAAGGAAGGAAGGAAGGAAGGAAGGAAGGAAGGAAGGAAGGAAGGAAGGAAGGAAGGAAGGAAGGAAGGAAAAAGAAGGGGGAGGGAGGAGGGAAG
>CM044355.1:2925808-3003308 GCA_024294585.1 Vipera latastei
GGCGGCCTGGAGGGAAAGGCAGCATCTGGGAAATGGGTGTGCGCGCGTGCACAGCGAACGGGGCCAGGCGTTACCCACACGGCGCTAGTGGCCCCCTGAGAAGGGAAGCATCTTCAAGGGGAATGGAAGGATTGATGATCCTTGCAGACAGCTGGTCATTGGCCTCCTTTTAGAGAGTCTGGAGGCTTATCTGTGTCCTCAGGGTCACCTGACTGGTGCAAATGGGTGTGGAGCCTTCTTGGAACTGCGGAAAGGACGGAGTTGTAGACTGATGATAGATGATGTCCTGTCCCTCCCCCCTCTGTTGAGGGAGGGCTCTTCAGTTTTGTCTGAAATGGTGTAGGTTCTGCTTGAGCAGGGGGCTGGACTAGAAGACCTCCATGGTCCCTTCCAGTTTTTATTCTGTTCTATTCTATTCTATATTTTCTATTCTGTTCCATTCCATTCTACTCTACTCCACATTTTCTTTTCTATTCTATTCTATTCTATTCTATTCTATTCTATTCTATTCTATTCTATTCTATTCTATTCTATTTATTCCATTCCATTCCATTCCATTCCATTCCATTCCATTCCATTCCATTCCATTCCATTCTATTCTATTCTATTCTATTCTATTCTATTCTATTCCATGTTTCTATTCTATTCTATTCTATTCTATTCTATTCTATTCTATTCTATTCTATTCTATTCTATTCTATTCTATTCTATTCTATTCTATTCTATTCTATTCCCATCACCATCACCATCACCATATATTCTATTCTATTCTATTCTATTCTATTCTATTCTATTCTATTCTATTCTATTCTATTCTATTCTATTCTATTCTATTCTATTCTATTCTATTCTATTCTATTCTATTCTATTCTATTCTATTCCCATCACCATCACCATCACCATCACCATATATTCTATTCTATTCTATTCTATTCTATTCTATTCTATTCTATTCTATTCTATTCTATTCTATTCTCCACTCCATAATGACCTCTCGGACCCCTCTTTCAAACCAGCGGTCCTCTCTCTGTCCAAAAGGTGGACTTTGCTGCCTTTGAAAGAGCGGCCTTTTGTCCTTTAAATCCAGAGGGACGGCTGAATTTTGTCCCGATGGGTCTGCTCCGCTACGTCGTGGCAGGCGGTTGTGAAGTGCTTGCTTTATCGTCTCGTGGAAAAGCAGCCTTTGGGATTAGCGACGACCTGGAGGGTGGAGAATCTCCATAGACCGCCCAGCCGTTGTGTTGAGTCTTGTGTTTTTTTTTCCTTTTCCTTTTTCCCCCTTTTCTCTCCTTTATCCTCCTCCTCCTCGCAGGGCGTCTGCGCCGATCAGTGCAAAGTGTCCGGCTTTCACCGCTACCAGACGGTCGAGGTGAACGAGGGCGCCTTGGAGGAAGTGAAGAAGCTCCTTGACCTCCAGACGGAACACTTGCACCAGATCCTCGCCCTGCACTTGTACACCTCGGTGTTGTCCCGCTTGCAGGTGGAGTCTTACCTCTACCACGTGCTCAGGGCCTCCCCCTTGTTAAGGGCGGTGGGCCTTCAGCCGCAGGACTCGCCAGGTGGGTGACTGACCGGACCGTGAAATCAACAACCCCCCCCGAAGGCTAAAACTGCTTCTGCAGGCAGTCCCTGATTTACAGCGATTCGTTTAGTGGCCAGCACTTAGGACGGCAGGGAAGTACCCTTCACTCAGTGAGGCATTGATAACTGCTAGGATCCAGCCTCGTGTAACCTCTCGAGACGCATACACCAGCCACGAGGGACACGGGTCCAACGAACACGTGGCGGCACTTAATTTCCCCATGATCCTGTCCACTTCATCCGGAGTCACAGGGTCAAACTCTTCCCAAATGTTCTCGGCCAAACTCATCGTTTTCCTCTCGTCAGATCCTGCCCAGTCAGAGTCCAGACCAGCCCGAATCTGAGCAATTTTGTCCACCAGATATTTACTAAATTCCTCGGCCCGTCCTCGTAAGGGGTCCTCTCCCGTCCCTTGATTTAAAAGGGAGCGGACCACTCTGAACAGGGCGGGCCGGGCGGTTGTCTGCGGACGCAATGAGGGTGGTGAAGTAAGCGCGCTGAAAAAAGACGTTTTTTTCACCCTTAACGACCAGGGCAGCACACCCCTCCCCACAATGGTCCGGTGATCAGACGCCTGGCCCCTGGTTCACATTTGTGACGGTGGCAGTTTTCCTGGGGTCACACCATCCCCTATTTGAGACTTTTTGACGAGCCGGGTCAAGGGGGGGGGGGCGGGGAGGCAGTTTCGCTTAGCGACCGTTGTTACTGAGATAACTGCCGTGATTCACTTGAGCCGCTGTGGTAGGAAAGGCTGTAAATTGGGGCAAAAGCAGCTTAACGCCTGCCTGAGCAGCAGGAATTTGGGGCTCCGTGGCCGTTAAGTCGAGGGCTGGCTGCACTGAGAATTTTGCAGTTGGTTTTTTTCTTTTGGTGCTGTATCCTCCTCCTCTCCACAAATCCCACTCCCTTCTAGCACTGATGATGTTACGTATCTGGGTCATGAAAGGTCTGGAAGAAAACCACCCAGCTCAGAGAGCACCAAGGATCCCAAGGTCACTGTCCCCCTCCTCCTCCTCCTCCTCCTCCTCCCAAATATTCATTCATTCAAGCACTGAAGATGTTCCCTAGTTAGGTAATAAAATGTCTGCAAGAAAACAACCAAACTCCAAGAGCACCAACGACCTCACAGCCCTTTCCTCCTCCTCCTCCTCCTCCTCCTCCTCCTCCTCCTCCTCCTCCTCCTCCTCCTCCTCCTCCTCCTCCTCCTCCTCCTCCTCCTCCAATCTGCATTCCATTCTAGTACGGAAGATGTTCCCTAGTTGGGTAATGAAATGTCTGCAAGAAAACAACCAAGCTCAGAGGGCACCAAGGACCTCACAGTCTCCTCCTCCTCCTCCTCCTCCTCCTCCTCCTCCTCCTCCTCCTCCTCCCCCTCCTCCTCCTTTGCTTCTGGAATGCAAAAACGCATTGGCCCCTTTTTCCTCGGCGATAAATCCTGCTCATCTCCATCCAGGGCATCTTCCTTCTTTCTCATTGTCCCTGGGAGAGGACACAGGATGGCCAGCATGAGGTGGGATCACCTTGGCGCCCCAGGAATCCCGAACACTAGCCTCACCATCAATTACCGTTTTTCCCATCTCCTTGGGGGAGGTGGGGGGTCTTTCAAAACCATTTCCCCCTCTTTTGACAGCTCTGAAAACAGCGGCTTCCCCGTCTTCAGACTTGGGGCCCTTGAAAGACTGCATCAGCGTTCTCTTCAGCTTCACCCGTCGCGCGACCGAGGACCCACAGTTCCAGAGTGATGTTCTCTCGTGGCTTCGGAGGCTGGTGAGTAACCTCGTTTTACCACCATCCAGGTCACAATTGGAAACGAGTAGAAGGGTGGACTTCACGGAGTCCTGGCTTAAGAGGGGCATGTCCTTAATCTGGATTGGTTGGGACGATGCATCCACTAGATCAGCGGTCTCCAACCTTGGCCACTTTAAAACTTGTGGACTTCAATTCCCAGAATTCCCCAGCCAGCTGGGGAATTCTGGGAGTTGAAGTCCACAAGTCTTAAGGTGGCCAAGGTTGGAGACCCTTGCTCTAGATCAGGGGTCCCCAACCTGTGGGCCACGGCCCAGTAGCGGGCCATAGCGTGCTGGCCACTGGGCCATGGGACAGGCTGGCCAGCGTGCGGGCATGTGTGCGCAGACACCCTCATTTGCGCTAGTGCCGCAGGGCGCAAAAATGGGCCGCCGTTGCGCCGTGGGGTGCGAAAATGGCTGCTGCCGTGCCTCAGGGTGTGAAAACAGGCCGCCGTCACACTTCAAGGTGCAAAAATGGATGCCGCTGCACCAAAGGGACATGGAAACAGGCCACCGCCACACCATGGGGCGTAAAAATGGGGCACCGCCGCGTCACGGGGCACAAAAACGAGCCACCGCCATGCAAGGCGCAAAAACGGCTGCTGCGGCGCCACAGGACGCAGGAACAAGGCTGCGCCACGCAAGAACAAAACACGGCTAGCGAGTATCACACGGGCGGCCCCGTGCATGTGCGCACGCACACGTGTAAAATGCTTCCCCCTCCCTTTTCCTCCGGTCCACCAACCGACAAAGGTTGGTGACCTCTGTTCTAGATCAATGTTTCCCAACCTCAGTGACTTGATGTCTGGATTTCAATTCCCCCCAATTCCCGGGGAATTCTGGGAATTGAAGTCCGCACATCTTCAAGTCGCTGCACCCGGGAAACACTGCTGTGGCTGAAAGGGGGAACAAACATTAGCAGGAATGTTTGTGTTTTTCTTTTTTTTAATTTAAAAAAAATGCTCTAATTTTGTTTCTCAGGGACACAAATCCGTAGAGACCCTGAGTATTAGGTACGGCTTTTTTTTTCTTTTAAAAAAGAGCAACCTCTGATGAATTTCTGGCATTGTAGTCCTTTTTGGGGAGGGCTGGGCTTGGTTTGAGCGCCTGAAAAAAAAATCAAAATCAAAGGCTGTGCGTTGAATTTGACTTCCGCTCTCTCCACGGGGACCGGTTCACGTGGTTTTTCTCAGCAGCTATACAAAAAGGGGTCCCCAAAGTGCTTTTTCCAAAAATGCAAGTGGACGTTCTCGGGGGGGGGGGTTTCCCCTCCCCCTTGGAAAACATTTTGCTTCTCATCCAAGAAGCTTCTTCAGTTCTTGCAAAGAAAAAAAACAACAACCCCAAGAAAGTTCACTTGCCTTTTGGGGAATAGAAAAGCATTTTGGGGATAACCGCAAGCTGGATCAGGGGTAGGCAACCTCGGCTCTTTTATGACTCATGGACTTCAACTCCCAGAATTCCTGAGTCAGCTGACTCAGGAATTCTGGGAGTTGAAGTCCATGAGTCATAAAAGAGCCGAGGTTGCCTACCTCTGACTCAGGAATTCTGGGAGTTGAAGTCCATGAGTCATAAAAGAGCCGAGGTTGCCTACCTCTGACTCAGGAATTCTGGGAGTTGAAGTCCATGAGTCATAAAAGAGCCGAGGTTGCCTACCTCTGACTCAGGAATTCTGGGAGTTGAAGTCCATGAGTCATAAAAGAGCCGAGGTTGCCTACCTCTGACTCAGGAATTCTGGGAGTTGAAGTCCGTGAGTCATAAAAGAGCCGAGGTGGCCTACCTCTGACTCAGGAATTCTGGGAGTTGAAGTCCGTGAGTCATAAAAGAGCCGAGGTGGCCTACCTCTGACTCAGGAATTCTGGGAGTTGAAGTCCGTGAGTCATAAAAGAGCCGAGGTTGCCTACCCCTGACTCAGGAATTCTGGGAGTTGAAGTCCGTGAGTCATAAAAGAGCCGAGGTGGCCTACCTCTGACTCAGGAATTCTGGGAGTTGAAGTCCATGAGTCATAAAAGAGCCGAGGTTGCCTACCTCTGACTCAGGAATTCTGGGAGTTGAAGTCCATGAGTCATAAAAGAGCCGAGGTTGCCTACCTCTGACTCAGGAATTCTGGGAGTTGAAGTCCATGAGTCATAAAAGAGCCGAGGTTGCCTACCTCTGACTCAGGAATTCTGGGAGTTGAAGTCCGTGAGTCATAAAAGAGCCGAGGTTGCCTACCTCTGACTCAGGAATTCTGGGAGTTGAAGTCCGTGAGTCATAAAAGAGCCGAGGTTGCCTACCTCTGACTCAGGAATTCTGGGAGTTGAAGTCCGTGAGTCATAAAAGAGCCGAGGTTGCCTACCTCTGACTCAGGAATTCTGGGAGTTGAAGTCCGTGAGTCATAAAAGAGCCGAGGTTGCCTACCTCTGACTCAGGAATTCTGGGAGTTGAAGTCCGTGAGTCATAAAAGAGCCGAGGTTGCCTACCCCCTGAGCTGGATGATTGAGAGGCTCCACAGACCTATAGACAATTTCGGTTCCCACTCTCATTTTTCCTGGGGTGTCCTCTGGGGTGTAGAGTTAGTAGAGTCGATAGCTCTAGGAATGCCTGTCGGCCTCTCGTCCCCGTATACACCAGCCTCTTACCTTGCTTAGCTTCCGAGGTCAGGTGAGGTTGCCCAAGGCTGTTGCAGACTTTTAATAAACGAGTAGCGGTGCTGGTATTGACCGTGAGTTTCCCTCCCTTCGCAGGTCTCCCTTTTGCAAAGAGTCGCTTCTCCAGGAGATCACCTTTTCCTCTTAAACCACGTCCTCCGGTGTCCAGCCGGTGTCAGCAAGTGGGCCGCTCCATTTATCCAGGTGCAGATGTTTGATTCGCTCTCTTAAGGGCCGCGGCTGTGGGTGGTTCGTTTGTTTGTTCTTTATGATGGAGAAAACCTACGTGGTTGCTTGGGAGTCCAAATATTCTTTATTATTATTATTAATTTGTGACATTTTATTAGATTAATGAGTAAAATAACGACAATAATAGAACAGTTGGAAGGGACCTTGGAGGTCATCTGATTCAACCCCCTGATCAGGCAGGAAACCTTATACCATTTCAGACAGGTGTAACGTATTGTATTGTATTGTATTGTATTGTATTGTATTGTATTGTATTGTATTGTATTTTTTATTGTATTATATTGTATTTATTGTATTGTATTGTATTGTATTTTTTATTTTATTTTATTTTGTTTATTGTATTGCATTATATTTTTATTGTATTTTATTGTATTGTTTATTGTATTGTATTGCATTGTATTGTATTTATTGTATTGCATTATATTTTTATTGTATTTTATTTTTTATTTTATTTTATTTATTGTATTGCATTATATTTTTATTGTATTGTATTTTATTTTTTATTTTATTTTATTTTTATTTATTTTATTTTATTATTTTATTTTATTTTATTTTATTATTTTATTTTATTTTATTTTATTTTATTATTTTATTTTATTATTTTATTTTATTTTATTTTATTATTTTATTTATTTTATTTTATTTTATTTTATTTTATTTTATTATTTTATTTATTTTATTTTATTTTATTTTATTTTATTATTTTATTTTATTTTATTTTATTTTATTTTATTTTATTTTATTTTATTTTATTTTATTTTATTTTATTTTATTATTTTATTTTATTTTATTAAATAAAACTAATCTCACTCTTTGTACCCCTTTCCTTTCAGATCCAGATTCTGGATAACCCATCTGGTGTCTTTCACTTCATGCAGGCCCTCGCTTTGCTCATGTCTCCTGCCAAGTAGGTTCCGAGTGCAAAATGTGTTTCTTGTGGGGGGGCGAGGGGGAGAAGAAATAACAGAACAACAGAGTTGGAAGGGGCCTTGGAGGTCTTCTAGTCCAACCTTCTGCTCAAGCCTATACCATTTCAGACAAATGGCTATCCAATCTCTTCTTAAAAGCCTCCAGTGATGGACCATCCACATGTTCTGGAGGCAAGCCATTCCACTGATTAATTGTTCTAACTACTAGGAAATTCCTTAGTTCCAGGTTGCTTCTCTCCTTGATTAGTTTCCATCCGTTGCTTCTTGTCTTGCCTTCAAGGGCTTTGGAGAACAGCTTGCCTCCCTCTTCTTTGTGGCAGCCCCTGAGATATTGGAAGGCTGCTATCATGTCTCCCCTCGTCCTTCTCTTCATTAAACTGAACATACCCAATTCCAGCAATCGTTCCTTATATGTTTTAGCCTCCAGACATCTAATGATCTTTGTTGCTCTTCTCTGCACCCTTTCCAAAGTCCAAAATCTTTTTTATAATATGGTGACCAAAACTGGACGCAGTATAGTAAGCGAGGTCTTGCCAAGGCCTTATAAAGTGGTACTAAAACTTCACATAATCCTGATTCTATCCCTCTGTTAGTAGAGCTTAGACAGGCTGCCTGCTAAAATGGGCAGCCCTTGGGCTGCAGGTGCCCTGTCCCTTTAAGGCAGGGGTCTTCAGACTTGGCCCTTTTATGACTGGTGGACTTCAACTCCCAGAATTCCCACCCATTGATGTGTCTTCCTAATTTCCAAAGCCTGCTGTATTTTATATCCTTGCAGAAATCGTGAGGAATTTATGTGCCATATGAAGCCGAGCGAACGAAGTCTTTCCTCATCCGGGGCGGAATCTGGAAACTGGACTTTAGTCGACGAAGGCGGAGAAGAGGTATTTTTGAAAAGAGGATTTTAAGGTCCATTGAACGCAAACTCACTGTAAGATTTCTCACAAGCTCTTCGGCTAATTTTGGGTTTAGTTTTCCAGCTAGATGGGGAGAGCAGTTTGCTATAGCTATAGGCTGCATTTTTTTAAAAATAGTGACTAGTATGAACACCGTAGCAGGAAACACAGTGAGGTGGTTGTTGTTGTTGTTGTTGTTGTTGTTGTTGTTGTTGTTGTTGTTATTATTATTATTATTATTATTATTATTATTATTATTATTATTATTATTATTATTCTCCGGTGAAATACAGGCAGTCCTCAGCAAGCACAATTGAGCTGAAAATTTATGTTGCTGAGACATTAATTAAACGAATTTTGCCCCATTTTATGACTTTTCTTGCCACATCTGTTAAGTGAATCACTGCAGTTTTTAAATGAGTAACATGGTTGTTAAGTCAATCTGCCTTCCTTGTTGACTTTGCTTGTCAGAAGCTAGAATAGAATAGAATAGAATAGAATAGAATAGAATAGAATAGAATAGAATAGAATAGAATAGAATAGAATAGAATAGAATAGAAAATATAGAATGGAATGGAATGGAATATAGAATATAGAATATAGAATATAGAATAGAATAGAATAGAATAGAATAGAATAGAATAGAATAGAATAGAATAGAATGACAGAGTTGGAAGGGACCTTGGAGGTCTTCTAGTCCAGCCCCTCGCTTAAGCGGGAGAACCTGTACCATTTCAGACAAGTGACTAATCTCCAGTGATGGAGCGCCCACGATTTCTGGTGGCAAGCTGTTCCACTGGTTAATTGTCCTCCCTGTCAGGCAGTTTCTCCTTAATTCCAGGTTGCTTCTCTCTTTGGTCAGTCTCCAACTGTTGTTTCTCGTCCTTCCCTCTGGTGCTTTGGCGACTGGGGAATTTGGCGTGGGAACCCCAGATCTGGCTTTGCTTTACCCTATTCTGCACGACCTAGAGTAATCAATACCCCTTTTTCATCCAATGGAGCCAAGGATCGTTCTTACTTAAGGGCCCGAGCTGAGGCAGGGCTGACATTGGCCCAAGGGCTCACAGCTGGCGTCACGTCTAGGGTAGGACTAGAACTCCCAGTCTCTTGTTTTTTTTAGCCAGGCGCCTCAATCGAATTCAGCCTTAGCAGTACAAAACGCAGGTTCTTGATCCAGGTTGCTTTCTTCCTAGGATGAAGATCCCGAAACTAGCTGGGTCCTTCTTCTGGAAGATGACCTGGTGGCCCTTTTGACCCAGTTCCCCTTCCACCAACTCTTCCAGCACATGCTTGGCTTTGATGCTAAAGGTGAGCAACTTCATACGGCCAACTCTCTATTCGCAAGGTTTTAAAAATTAAATTAAAATGAGAGCCAGCTGACTTTTTCAGCAGAAATCATTCGGGAACGTAGACCCCCCCCTGTGGGTTTTTCGCACCCGGCGGGCTCCTCATGAACTTGCCAATGAATGAGGACACATCTCTCTGAGCGTTCTCGGGATGAGGGCCCAGACCGAAGTCCCAAGCTCTCTTTTATTGAGATACCAGCAACGCATAAGCAACAAGCAATTAGCAACAAACAATTATCTCAGCGTACAGCTATCCATGAAGCAGTTATCTTAAGATTACGAATGGTTACATCTCAGCCATGCACTAAGCAATTATCTTAAGGTTATAAATCAGCTACATATCTGTATGGAATGTCTTTGTTCTTGTTACTTTCTTGTACGTGTTCCAACGGGGGTGTCCGTCTGCACGTAGCAAGGTCATCTGATTTTTGGTAAAACACAACTTATGCACAGAAACGAAACTTATCTCTGCCCTGAGCCAGACCTGCGCCATTTTATGTGAGCCTAAGGTGGAAATATGACAGGTTTCCTACATCTCCTCCCTTTTTGTTTTTTGACCCAAAGGGCTCAGTAGGACAGAGATGTGGTGCATTCCGGTGATAAGCATAAGGCTTTCTTTTGGCCCTCCTCGCCATCTGTGTCTAATACGAAGGAGGCCTTTTCAATGGCACGGTCCGTAATATCTGACTCAAGGTCTTCTTGAGGCAATAACTGATATTTCTTTTCCCACAAGGCATTTACATGCTTGATGGCACGTTGCTCTGCTATAAATGAAATGCTATTAGAAATAGTTCTAACAAAAATAGGTAATATACAAGGCAAAATAATACATCCTAAAGCAATCATACTAATTAAAGCTACAATAGCTTGCAAACCAGGTAATTTGGGAAACCAGGAGCCAAACAATTCCTGAAAGTTAAAACCATTCCATGTTTGAACAGGAACATGAGCTACTTTAATCATTCTATCTGTGATCTCCTGAATCACTTTCCCACTGTCATCAATTTCAATACAACAATTTGTAAGATTAAATTTTCCACATACCCCCCCTTCTTTAGCTAAGAGATAGTCCAGGGCCAATCGATTTTGCATAATGTAAGTTCTTGATTTAGCACTTTCTTTTGCTAAATGGGTCATGGCTGAAACTGTTTCATTAGTGACAATTTCTACAACTGCTTGCAGACGAATCAGACGATTGAGTAAGTAAATTGGGGTCCTATAGCCATAGGTCCCATCTTCTGCCCAAGTTGCAGGTCCATAATAATGGATTATACGGTCGGGGGGCCATTCATTGTCCTTCCAAACACCCCGATGAATGTTTTTTGTGTCTCTTTCACTACGGATGTTACCAATTTCTTCATAAACTGGAACACCCAACACTTGTCGCTGTTGGAGGGGCAAAAGGAAAAAGCTAGGCCTGATGGCTCCTAGAACACAAGAACCATACCAGTCCTTGGGGAGAAAATTATAAGCAAAACGTCCACAAATCCAATATAGGCCGGTAGGAGCTTTCCATTGCAAGGTGTTGTTTTCTGGATCTAACAGGAAGGCCATGTTTGTCATTTGTGCCAATGCGTTGTTGGGCTGTGAGTCCGAAGAACCTGACCACCAAGTATTGTTCTCCCAAGTCCCTTTGCATCTTAGTGAGCCCACGTTACTATGGCGAAAATCAGTCTTTTTACGTTGGTAACAAATGTTGCCTACCAATTTGGTAGTTATAGCCCAAATTTCTTGTCCTTTCTGATTAAAGGTGTAATTGGCCTGATTTTCTAACATTTGAGTGTAATTGAGTTCATGGGCTTCCCATGGCCATTGATCACCCATGTTAGTGCCCCCACACACAAAACAATTTTGTACCGTGAGCTCCTTGGCAATAGTTTCTGCCAAGGCCAAAAACATGTTGTGAGCTCTAGGGGGAAGTACCAGCCCCTCCATTTGTTGGCTTTCTTGATAATAAGAATGAAAAAGTGACTGACTAAGGGGATCTAAATTGTGCTGAATAATCTGGATTGTTAAGATTACACTGGGGTCTGAGCCTGTTCCGTCGATACCTAGCCCATATTGATTGTTGACCCCTTTCCAGGAATGCGATCCCAACCAATTTTGTGGGACCGGGAATGTCAAATTTATTAGGTTGCAATTATGCTGGTGGCAGGAGGAGTTTGCTGGCAACCTGGTAATATAAAGTGTTTTATGCTGATTCTACCTGGGTATGGTATCTGGATGGACAGTCATTCCTCGGGACTAAAAATCCACACATTTCCAGTCCCCACAATAGGTGCCTCTGCCGCAAGAGTCACGGTAGTCGGATCGTCGGGCGCATAGATACTTTTCATTGTTGGAGTAAGTTCGCCGCCATTCTAAGGATCCGCATGTGCTGGCCCCTTCGTCCATGGCTCTGCACGCATCAAAGATGACAGATTGAGAAACCTCTTTGTTATAAAAATCATGACTAACCAGGAGAGCTGACCCTGCTTCAATTTTAATTGTGTATCGATGAGTGGGTCCCTTTGGATTGAAACATTGAATCTTACCAGCATCGGTACAGATGGAGTATGATGTACCATTATAGGTGCATTGATGTGAAAGTTTGGTTTTGCAAGATAGGTGAGTGTGAAAAATCAGTGTTCTAGTTATGAGGGTGCCTTGTTTGGTGGTTGTCATGCAAAGTTCACATTGTCCTTTAGCCTGAAGCACCGTGGTCGTATGAGTTGGTAATGTTAATGAAAAACCGATAAGAGTCACAAACCATATTGTTGTCTTTAGCGGGGTCCATAGTTGTTTTTGTGGAGGCATGATATGGGCGAACATGACGACCGGGGATCCACAGCACTTTGTCTGGCAGTTGAACAGCTGCGTAGCCTCTGCCCCAGGTGATAAGGTCTGCGGGGCCTTGCCAAGTCAGGTCTGGAAGTTGTCGGTACCAAACCTGTGGCTTAGGGAGATCTGAAGAAGAAGAAGAAGAAAAATGCCGCTCTGCAGCTGTGGTTAAGGGATGGCCAGTCAAGTTTGAAAAGTTCAGAGTGTAAAGGCAAAGGTTAAGAATTTCTTGCACTGCTGGGAGGTTGGGGTTTCGTTTTCCCCCGTTCTGATTTTTATAGCGATCTAAAGCATGTTTCAAAGTTTGGTTAGCTCTTTCCACCAAGGCTTGGCCTTGGCTATTATATGGAACTCCAAATTTGTGTGTGATTTGCCAATGATGACAAAATTCTGCCATGGCTTGACTGCTATAAGCAGGGCCATTATCTGTTTTGAGTTCTTTTGGACATCCCAGCACTGCAAAAGTCCGAATACAATGATTAATGACATGTTTGGTGGCTTCTCCCCTTTGGGGGGTAGCCATGATGAATCCTGAAAAGGTATCAATTGAAACATGCAAATACTTCCATGGGGCAAATGGTGCATATTGTGTGACATCCATTTGCCAAATTTGGCAAGGCTCCAATCCCCTTGGATTGACACCCATAGGGATTGCAGTGGCTTGTTTGCTGCAGGTTGGACACTGCTGGCGAATTGCAATAGCTTCTGCAGCGGTGATGCCAAACTGCTTTTGCAAAGCTTTGGAATTTTGATGAAAATATGAATGACTTTCCCAGGGGGTGAGGGGTTGCAAGGAACAGGCTGAAAGTCCGGAGGCAGCCTGATCTGCAACATTGTTTCCCACTAGCCAAAAACCTGGAAAAGGCTGATGACTACGAATGTGAGCAACAAAAATAGGATGTTGGCGTTCAAAAAGCAAATTTTGCAAGGTTAAAAAAAGTTGTAACAAATCTGGTTGAATGGAGGGGGATAAATAAGATCCATAAATCACTTGAATTGTGTGATAAACATAAAAGCTATCCACAATAAGATTCAAAGGTTGAAAGGAAAAAAGTTGACAAGCCAAAATTGAAGCAGCCAGTTCAGCTTTTTGAGCTGACCGCTGAGGTGTTGTTTGCTTAGTGATCCATTGACCATTTTCCAACCAGGCACAGGCGCCACACTCCTTGCTCCCATCTGCAAAAACTGTAACAGCCGAATGTAGGGGGTGAGGAGACAAGGGTGACAACCAGTCAATGGGTACAGTGCGAACAATTTGCAAACGATAATCGGGTGGTGGGTGGCAAGAAACCTTGCCATGCCAATCAGCTAAGGAAAATTGTAATTCACTCGAGGTTTGAAAAAATGATTCCCAAATTTGCAAAGACATAGGCACAAAAAAAAGTGTCTATCTCCACCCCAATCAAGGCTTTCGTTCGGTGACGAATTTTAAAAATCAATTGAGCCAATTGTGCTTCTCTGGTTAAAACAGAAACTTTGGGCGTGTGGGATAAATGAATCCACACCAAAATTTTCAATTGGTTAGCACATTGAACAATAGCAGCAGTAAATAGTCCAGGCGTGTTTCCCATCATGCAACAGCCACCTCTCACTTTCTTCTACTTGCCATGTTTCTCCCTTTCCATATTTCTATAGTACATTCTTGTTCCTACAATATTCTAAGGCTTGTGTTAAGGCATACAATTCATGTATGCAATTCACAAATCTGTGCAAACCAACTTAAAAACCACTTTTCTGTTTCTCCCTTCTATATCTATTCATTCACTGCCCTTCTGCCATTCTGGCCTAACTTCTGTCTTTCTATCAACTTTTGCATGAGCCAACTGTTTCTCTTAGCTATTAATCAATCCTCTACATTTCTCTTCTCCAAAAATATTGAAGATTCCATAATCATATTTGGAGTCAGTGTATATGTTCCCCTTTTCCTATATTAACAATCTCAGAGCCTGTTGTAAGGCATAAAATCCACAGGTTAGTGCTGATTAAGGGAGGGAAATTCTCCCAGATATCACCTTCTATCAATGTGTCCTGCACACAGACACAAAAACATCAAAAACAAAAAAAAAACAAAAACAAAAAACAACTCCACAAAAAGATCAGAGTAATTTCTTTTGGGTGATGTTTAACTAAAACTCAAAGATTTCCAAAAACTTGTCCAACAATTAATCTCTCCTCTTTCGAGTAAAAAAAAATTGCAAGCTGAAACTGCAAGAGTGGGCATCAAGTTTCACATCCACCCCCCCCTTTCTCAGACTGGAATTCCAAGCAGAGAAAAAAAAATGGTTAAAAGGACCAGCCACCCCCCCTCTTCTGGCTGTCTCTCCTTTTCTCACTCTTAAAGTAACACAGCTGGGTTGGGGGGGAGTGAGTAAAAGAAACTTTACAAAAATCTCACCACTAAAAAAAAATATAGTTTGCTCTCCTTTACATGCATTTTCTCTCACACATCATCCATGGCTTTTACAACAATAAAATCTGTAGTTTACTGTTCCTTTCACAGCCTGGGACGGGGTGTGGGGTGATAGGTGGGTTTGAGGGCTAACACACTCATATTTACATATCAGCAAATTAACTCATTCACTTCCATTCCGACTGCCTGCATAAACAATTTCACATACAAAAATTTCATTTCATACTTTCTCCAGACAAACCATACATTGTTAAATAAGGCCTTTTTGTTTGGTGTTATCAGAGAGGATTTTGACCCTCTTCCAAGTCTTGGAAATAACACAGAACAACACAGACAGACATATATACACAGATACTATTAAAACAACATTTATTTAGACATATGGCTTGTCCTACGAGAGGTGAGAAAAATCATGAGTTGATTCCAACCGAACATGGTTTCTATAGGGCCCTTTAACCAGCTCCTATTTTTCCCACCATTCCAAGTCCAAGCTTAATGTTCCAAATGTCCATATATATGTATATAACAAAACAAAACACACATATCAATTTGGGGTTTTGGCCAAAACAATAATCCAAAAAGCTAGATTAAAAGAAAAAGATAGGAAAAAAACTTGATTTTATTTCTTTGATTTTTCTTTTCTTTAGGTTTACAACAACAACTACTTTCCTATTCTATGATTTGGTAGAGCAGAATAGTCAATTTAGTTTGGCTGGGAGCCTACAATGGGAAGCTAGATCCCAGAAAACTCCAGGCAGTTGAAATCAACAGGCGCGCCCCTGGACTTTACTAAGAACAGCTCGCCCCAAGAGGCTCTTTCAAGCCCCACATAAGCCAATTTTAACAGGAGTTCATTTCGGGCATATTCATTGTCTATTTGCCTTGTTATTTCTTCCTGCAGTCTTGTGGAAAGCTGCTAAAGCCCCTTCCTATATCAAATTAAAAGCCTCCCTTGGGCTTTGAGCCTGTTGGTCATTTGTAACGAATTGTCCTGTGCCAAATAATTGATCCCTATTTACTTCTTGAGGTAATCCAGCAAGAATTTTTTTTCTCTATTTCTTTTTATACTCAGATTCCCAAACTACATATTGTGAAGGTGTCAATATCATGTGTGCAATGGACTTCCAGTTCCTTCAGCTGCCGGAGCTGGTTAGATGTTTACTGGATAGCAAGACAAATCTCCCAATGTTAGCTGTCCTGATCGGGCGGCCTGTCTAACAGAATTTGCCACCATTCCTTCTTAGGATAATTGTTAATTACTTCTGGCTGAGCCTGAGGGGCACTGGGAGCCGCAGCTGAGGTGCCCTGCTGAGTTTCTCCCGGCTGAGTAGGTTCCTCATAAGGAGGGGGAGCCGGAGAAACGGAAAAGGCTTCTTTAAGTCCCTTTTCGTGAATCCACAAACTTTCCATTAAGACTCGCCAGGCTGTTAACATTTTTGGAGGTGCTCGAGGAGGTTCGTGGAGCCATTCTCCAATTTTTCTCCAAGTCCCTGTTTTCAACGAGCCCTTTTCCGGATAAGCCGGAGTATTTTCCCAAATATATTCCATTAAAGCAATCAACTCCTTTTTTGAAACTGCTGGTAGTTGTTTGCCACTACTTTTAAGTAAAATATTAGAAGTTCTGACTATTTCCTCAAGCTCTTTCAGGTGCGCTGCCTGTTGCTTAGAAAATTTGTTCCCCATACTCACGAATGGATCGTCGTCTTCACGAGGCGAGATCGGGTGCACAGCCTATTCCAGGCGATGAGTATGGAGACCGTCAGAGACGTATCCACTCGCAGCAGATCACGTCGGGATGCTGGGAACCCGTTGCTTGAAGCAGCCGGGTTGCTGGGAACCTGTTGCTGGGAACCTGCTGCTAGTGAACAGCCAGGTTGAGCACGGCCACCATCGGGTGAATGAGGATGGACGGCTGAAGACGTATTCCGCAGAATCACGTCGGGGTCACCAGTTGTGGGTTTTTCGCACCCGGCGGGCTCCTCATGAACTTGCCAATGAATGAGGACACATCTCTCTGAGCGTTCTCGGGATGAGGGCCCAGACCGAAGTCCCAAGCTCTCTTTTATTGAGATACCAGCAACGCATAAGCAACAAGCAATTAGCAACAAACAATTATCTCAGCGTACAGCTATCCATGAAGCAGTTATCTTAAGATTACGAATGGTTACATCTCAGCCATGCACTAAGCAATTATCTAAAGGTTATAAATCAGCTACATATCTGTATGGAATGTCTTTGTTCTTGTTACTTTCTTGTACGTGTTCCAACGGGGGTGTCCGTCTGCACGTAGCAAGGTCATCTGATTTTTGGTAAAACACAACTTATGCACAGAAACGAAACTTATCTCTGCCCTGAGCCAGACCTGCGCCATTTTATGTGAGCCTAAGGTGGAAATATGACAGGTTTCCTACACCCCCCCCCAGGAGATTTGGGCCTGCATATGTTTCTCTGCCTGATTTTAAAGCGTTTGCTCTTTGGTGCTTGCAATATGGTGGCGCATTGTATGAAGACTTCGGTGTGCTTATTTGTTGAGGTCTCTGTGTTATGGGAAAGTACAATATATTGAAAAATAAAAGGGAGAAGGGGAAAAAAATTGTAGAACTCACCTGACATATCAGTGTTCCGTGCGCCTCGGCGTAGAGCAGAGGTGGGGAGCGATGACCCCTTTATGACTGGTGGACTTCAACTCCCAGAATTCCTGAGCCAGCCATGATGGATTTAAACTTCCAGAATTTCTGAGACAGGCATGCGGGATCAGGAATTCTGGGAGGTGAAGTCCACCAATCATAAAGGGGCCATAGTTGCCCCATGCTGGCTGAGGAATTCTGGGAATTGAAGTTCTCAAGTCATGAAGGGGCCATAGTTCCCCCATGCTGGCTCAGGAATTGTTGAAGTCCACCAGTCATGAATGGGCCATAGTTCCCCCATGCTGGCTCAGGAATTCTGGGAGTTGAAGTCCACCAGTCATGAAGGGGCCATAGTTGCCCCATGCTGGCTCAGGAATTCTGGGAGTTGAAGTCCACCAGTCATGAAGGGGCCATAGTTGCCCCATGCTGGCTCAGGAATCCTGGGAGTTGAAGTCCACCAGTCATGAAGGGGCCATAGTTGCCCCATGCTGGCTCAGGAATCCTGGGAGCTGAAGTCCACCAGTCATGAAGGGGCCACAGCTCCCAATTCTAGGCAAAGACACGAAAGTGTCTTTGAACAGTGCTGGCTCTCTTGGCAAAGAGTTGGACAGGACTGAACAGGGAAAACCTTTCCCTTTAGTATTTACATATGGGTAGCTTTTGATGAGCAGCCTGAAAACGCTCATGATCGGCACCTTTGAAATAGCCCCCAAGAAATTATTGGGGAGAAAGGTAACGTTGCAGGAGCAAAAGCAAAAATCACTTCCAGGCTTACCAGTATGCCGCCCAGAGTTACTTTGTGGGAAGACGGGCAGCCAGTCAATTTTATAAATAAGAAAATATTATAATAATAAAGAGACTGGATCTGTGGCTCAGGCTAAGAAGGTCCGGTCTTCCGCAAAGCTCTTAGGATCTGGCTGTGCCAATTGGCTTGGGGTTCTGACGGATCCAGGCCATCAGAGGTGGTTTATGGAGATTCCCGACCTCCAGATCCTGGTTGTCCCAAAGCTGCTTTTTCAAGAGGCAACTGGACTTTCTTGGTTTTTCTTTGAAGACATTTCACTTCTCATCCCAGAAGCTTCTTCAGCTCTGACTGGATGGTGGGGAATGGAAGGATTTATACTCCTTGCAGACAGTCGTTTGTCTTCTTTTAGACGGTCGTTGAGGCCACTTGGAGGTTTACTTGTGTGCTCAGGGTCATCTGAGTGGTGCAAATAGGCATGGAGCCTTCTTGGCTGCAGGTTGTTTTCCGTCCTGAGTCCCTTCCCTTTGTGCTTCAGTTTGAGATTCAGACTTATCCCCAACAGCCTGTGCCTGTTTCCAACAGCGAAGGGACACGGCAGAAAACATCCTGCAGCCAAGTACGTTTGTTCTCTCTGGCATGAAAGACCAGGTCCACAAATCAATTAAATTGATTTATTGCTAATCATGCCCATGCATAGGAATCTTCTTAGCTAACAGTTAGCACCTGCTTGGAGTTTGATAAATTTCAACTTCTTGACAGTTAGAACAATTAACCTGTGGAACAACCTGCCACTAGAAGTGGTGAATGCTCCAACACTGGAAGTTTTCAAGAAGAGACTGGACAGCCATTTGTCTGAAATGGTAGAGGGTCTTCTGCTTCAGCAGGAGGTTGGACTGGATGACCTCCAAGGTCCCTTCCATCATCATCATCATCATCATCACCATCAATATTAACATTAATATCAATAACACAATTCAAGGGAGGTTGGACTTAAACCAGTTGTGACGATGTGGGGATTCTAGGCTGATCCCTCTTTTGACTCCAGCCCCAGTTCTGCCACTCCTTCTCCTACAGGTTCCTAACTGATCTCATTTTATAATATTTAGTGTTTTAATCCGTCTGCGTTTGCCTTTTTTATGATGTTATAATCTGCCTTTTCACCTGACGGTGAAGCGGGTGAGATATAAATTTAATAAACAAGGATACATATATATATACATTCCTCTCTTCTCCCTGTCTTGGCTGAATCCGTGCACTAACTGCTCTTTCCATTCTGAAATGCTTTTCCTTTGAACAGGCCGCTATGTCCCCGAGAAAACAACTTCCCAAGAAATGATGAAAATGCTTGCCTTCGCTAATTCTGTCGTGAATCTTCTTGCTGTGGGGCTGGAAACCTTCAACAGAGCCCGTTACAGGCAGTTTGTGAAACGGATCGGCCATCTCATCAGGTAAGATGTCCACTTTTGCTCAGAGCTGGGCAAAGGAGCACGGTTAGGACCGCAAAATGTAACCCCTAGCTCCATGGTGGTGAACCTATGGCACAGGTGGCACGCAGAGCCCTCTCTGTGGTCACACGCGCCGTCGCCCCAGTCGTAGGCCTTTCAGCTGGGTTTTATAAAACCTTTTCACTTTAGGCCTCCGCCGCCGTGTGCAAAAAAAAAAAAAAAAAAGGTTCAATCAATCAATCAATTTCAACTTCTTGTGGGGAAAAAAGATCTCCCAAAGTTGGAATTTGATTGATTGAACTTTTTAGTCCCACCCAGTCTGCCGTTACCACTGCAGCCACGCCCAGCCAATGGGCCACGCCCACTCAAAGGGCCACGCCCACCTGGCACTATATAAGTGGGTTTTGGGTTGCAGTTTGGGCACTCGGTCTCTAAACTGTTCGCCGTCACTGCCCTACCTGAATGTAACCCCTAGCTGAATTTATTAACAATTATAATTCTTATAATAATCCTTATAATGTTGTTATAATTATTATAATATAATTATTATAATTATTTATAATAATTTATTAATAATAAATAAATTAAAAAGAAAACATAAGGCAAACTTGAAGGACCACTGTGTTTCCCCAAAAATAAGACCCGGTCTTGTATTAATTTTTGCTCCAAAAGACACACAAAAGGGCTTATTTTCCCATTAGGGCTTATATTCAGGGAAATAGGGCATTAAATGCGTCTGTCTGGCTGATGATCTGAACTGGGGCTTATTTTGGGGGGTGGGGCTTATATGACAAGCATCCCTTAGGGATCACCTGCTGCCGGGATCAGCTTCCCTCCGCCCTGTGCGTTCGCACAGAGAGGGCTTCCTCAGGGTGCCACCGGTCAGAGAATGTCGATTGGTGGCCCCCAGGGGGAGGGCCTTCTCTGTGGGTGCCCCGGATTTGTGGAACCGTTTGCCGGTTGAGCTCCGGATGACGCCCGACCTTCGCTCCTTCCGACGCGATCTAAAGACCTACTTGTTCGAACAAGCCGGCCTGGCCTGATGGGTGATGTGTTTGGATTTTAATATTGTTTTAGTGCATTTCAACTTATTGTTGTTAGTTTTGGGCACCTTGTTTAATCTTTTTTTATTTATTTATTTTATTTTATTACATTTATATACCGCCCTTTCCCGGAGGACTCAGGGCGGTTTACAGGGTAATTAAAAACCAAAAATACAAAAGTTAAAAACCAAGTTTAAAAAAGATTAAATTTATCCCTGTATAAATAAAACCCCAATTAAAATAAATTAATCCTCAGCCTGGGCCAGAGAGCTCGAAGAGCCAGGTCTTCAGGCCCCGGCGGAATGAACGGAGGTCGGGGGCAGCCCTCAGCTCCACTTTTAATATTTGTATTCTTGTATTTTTATATGTTTGCCCTGTTCACCGCCCTGAGTCCTTCGGGAGAAGGGCGGTATACAAATAAAATTATTATTATTATTATTATTATTATTATTATTATTATTATTATTATTATTATTATT
The DNA here is from genome assembly GCA_024294585.1 of Vipera latastei. Taxonomy (NCBI): domain Eukaryota; kingdom Metazoa; phylum Chordata; class Lepidosauria; order Squamata; family Viperidae; genus Vipera; species Vipera latastei. The sequence goes on from CM044355.1 coordinate 2,946,793, forward strand.
ATTATCTATTCATTTTGTATGTCTCTGTGTTTGATGGGCGCGGTGGCTTAGGGCAGGGGTCTTCCAACTTGGCCCTTTTATGACGCGTGCCTGGCTGAGGAATTCTGGGAGTTGAAGTCCACCAGTCATGAAAGGGCCAAGTTGGAAGACCCCTGGCTTAGTGGTTAAAGATGCTGAGCTTGTCAAGCGTGAAAGCTCGACAGCCTGGGTTCAAGGCCCGAGCGCCATGTGAAGGGGTGAGCTCCCGTTCCTCGCTCCAGCTCCTGCCCACTATCAGTTGGAAAGCACGCGAATGCGAGTAGATAAATAGGTACCACTTTGGTGGGAAAGTAACGGCGCTCCATGCACCCTTGGCATGTAGCTATGCTGGCCGCATGACCACGGAAGCATCTTCAGACAACGCTGGCTCCTTCGGCTAGGAAACGGAGAGGAGCACCACTCCCCTGGACAGAGGAGAAACCTTTCCCTTTAGCTGTCTGGTGTAGTGGTTAAAGCACTAGGCTAGAAACCAAGAGACTCTGAGTTCTAGTCCCAGTTTAGAAGCACAGAGCTTTGCCCGATGACTCGGGGCCAGTGAACTTCCCTCAGTCCTGGAAGAAGAAGGTAGTCCTCGATTTACGACTGCTCACTTTAGTGACTGGCGACACCAGTGACCCGGATTTGAAGTTCCAATGGCCCCCCCTCATGGTCGTGGGACTGCACTGCGGGCACTTGGCAATTGGGCCACATTTATGGTGGTTTGTCGCATCTCACGATAACGCGATCATGATTTACAACCGTTTTGGTGACTACCAGCATTCGCTTCTATTTTTTGGGGGGGAAGGGGCGAAACCAGCCTGCGACGAACCGTTGGTTCACCGGCAACTGTGCTCTCCTGCTTAGCAACTTAAAAGGACACAAGATCGGGTCAGTCACGTGAATTCTGGCGGTCACAACCGTGTTGAGTGAGCTTCATGATAACGGTAACTGGAAGACTAGCTGAAGTCCAAAATCTTGGGTCTCATTCCTTGATAAGGTCCCTTGAGTAATCCATCCATTCATTCATTTAATTTTTACGAGTAACTCAAGGTGGTGAACTTATCCAACACATCTTCCTCCTGCTATTTTTCCCACAACAACAACCTTGCGAGGTGGGTTGGGCTGAGAGAGAGGGACTGGGCCAAAGTCACCCAGCTGGCTTTGGTGCCTGAGGCGGGACTAGAACTCATTGTGTCATGATGATTGGCTCAGAGTCGACCAGTCAGCTTTCATGCCTAAGGCGGGACTAAAACTCACTCTCTCATGATGATTGGCTCAGAGTTATCCAGTCAACTTTCACGCCTAAGGCAGGACTAAAACTCACTGTCCCGTGATGATTGGCTCAGAGTCGACCAGTCAGCTTTCATGCCTAAGGCGGGACTAAAATTCACTGTGTCATGATGATTGGCTCAGAGTCGACCAGTCAGCTTTCATGGCTAAGGCTGTGAGATGGCCTCACGAGGTCGATGGATCGTTAAGGTACTTCCAAGTAAAAGGCAGCAGAATGCAGAGATGCAATCATTATGAAGCTTTATTCATCGTTAGATTAGATAGAAAGAGCTATATGGCATGGAGGCATCCATGCCTTCATGAAAGAGAGAAAGCAAGCAAGCAAGAGAGCAAGAACAAGCACGAACAAAGAGCAGCCCCCCCCCGAGCAGAGGTATTTAGGAGGGGTCTCGGCCCCTCCCTAATCATAAAACACTCTCGCCAACGGGGCTGCAAGGGGCCGGGGACCCCCGACCCACCAGTGGGAGCAAAGAAGCCTCTTTGCTCCCATCTGATGATCAATTTGGGTAACTGCCATGGCTGGCACAAAAACATCTAACAAAGGCGGGACTAGAACTCAGCGCTTTTCAGCCTGGCGCCTTAACCACTAGACGAAACGGGCTCTCTAGGTCCTTGATTAGGGTCTAATCTCAAGTAGACAGGCACACTCCCACCAAAAAAGGCAGGATAAGCTACTGTATATAAATAAACCCCACACTGGCTCACACTGATGATGTTACCTAGTTGGGTCATGAAATGTCTGCAAGAAAAACCACCAAGCCTAGCGAGCAAATGAGACACCCCCCCCAGTCGTCTCCTCCTCCCCCTCCTCCTCCCCACAAACCCCACTCCCTTCTAGCACTGATGATGTTACCTAGTTGGGTCATGAAATGTCTGCAAGAAAACAACCAAGCTCAGAGAGCACCAAGGACCCCACAATCCTTTTCCTCCTCCTCCTCCTCCCTTCTAGCACTGATGATTTTACCTAGTTGGGTCATGAAATGTGTGCAAGAAACCCACCCCTCCCCAATCTCAGAGAGCCCCAAGGACCCCAGAGTTCAACCCTGAGCTACAAACGCTCTCTTTTATTAAAACACTCGTTCTCTTTTCTCCATCTCCCACCTGATCCTCCAGGATGACGCTGTGCCACGTGAGTGACCACTGGGCCCAATTTGTCAGCCGTGCGAAGGAGAGTGGCTCCACAATGCCGCCGTATTCCTTGAAGAAGCTGCAAGTGGAATTTGATGAGTTTTTCCTGAGGACTGTACTCCATGTGCTGAAGGCAAAAAGGTTGGGAAAGTGAAATCTGATTGGCTGGGAACCGTGCTAATCCCAGTCTGGGGTAGGCGTCATGTTACAACAGAGGGGTCGAATCAGGATCACATGAAGGGTTAATACCACTTTACAAGGCCTTGGTAAGGCCACACTTGGAATCTGGCATCCAATTTTGGTCACCACGATGTAAAAAAGATGTTGAGACTCTAGAAAGAGTGCAGAGAAGAGCAACAAAGATGATTGGGGGACTGGAGGCTCAAACATATGAGGAACAGTTGCTGGAATTGGGTATGTCTAGTTTAGTGGAGAGAAGGACGAGGGGGGACATGACAGCAGTCTTCCAGTATCTCAGGGGCTGCCCCAAAGAAGAGGCAGTCAAGCTATTCTCCAAAGCGCCTGAAGGCAGGACAAGAAGCAACGGATGGAAACTCACCAAGGAGAGAAGCAACCTGGAACTAAGGAGAAACTTCCTGACAGTTAGAACAACTAACCAGTGGAACAAGAAGTTTTTAAGAGACTGGGCAGCCATTTGTCTGAAATGGCATAGGGTTTCCTGCCTGAGCAGGGGGTTGGACTAGATGACCTCCAAGGTCCCTTCCAATTATTATTATCATTATTATTATTATTATTATTATTATTATTATTATTATTATTATTATTATTATTGATCATCACACAGTTGGCCAGATGTTCAGACTGGATTTGACATTTTTGTCTAACTATCGAGTCCTTACCAAGGACCTGGGATAGGCAGATGTAGATGTTTGATGGTATTATTATTATTATTATTATTATTATTATTATTATTATTATTATTATTATTATTAATCATCGCACAGTCGGCCAGATGTTCAGACTGGATTTGACATTTTGGTCTAGCTATCGAGTCCTTACCAAGGACCTGGGATAGGCAGATGTGGATGATATGGTGGTGGTGGTGATGATGATGATGATGGTGATGTCTGTGGGAAGAAACCATTTATGTTGCGCAATTTTTCAGCAAGCAGTTCCCTTGTGTTTTTGGTTTGGTTTTTTTTAAAGCAAAACCATTAAGAGTTTATTGTAATAATCAAACATTTCCTGGCTGGCTTTCCCTCCCCAACAGGCTGGGGGTCTGGCTCTTCATGTCTGAGATGCCTTACGGGACCCTCTCCAGCGATACGCTTTGGAAGCTCTTCTCCATCATGCACTGTGACGAAAGCGAAGATCTGGAGAAGTTCAGCTCCACCCTGCAGCTGGCTGAGTGCAAGCAGAAACTCAAAGGTTTCCCTCTTTCTTTATCCTTCTGGTGTGTGTGTGTGTGTGTGTGTGTGTGTGTAAGAGAGAGAGAGAGAGAGAGAGAGAGAGAGAGATCAGCTTTGGAGGCCACATATTTTCTTTTTTTTAAAATATATTTTACTGATTTTTTTTTATTAAAGAGTTTTACAATACATTTTATTTTTAACAGACAAAACACAACCCCACCCCACCCCCTTCCCACTCCCCAACCCTCCCCGACTTCCCAGAGCTAAGTACAGGGTGTAAGAATACAAACAATCATAATCTACCTTATGCAAACAATCATAAACTATTAAAACTATCGCACTTTAACTCTTATAAATTAACTCCAAACAGTATAAATATCACATCAATAATTATTCAAATGCTGGATAATATTCTTTAGTCCCATATTTACTCCACAGTATTTCTCTGTTGCAAATAGTCTTTCAAGTACACTAAAATCTTTGCCATATCCTCCAAGTTGGGAACATATACAATCCATTCTTCTATAATCAGCAGTTCTTCCTTCTTCCAATATATTTTACTGATTTTTTACGATAACAACCTTTAGTGCTTAGTAAACAGCGTGTTGTCTGGGTTCATATATATTCAAAAACAATAATGATTAATTTCTTTAATTCCATAATATATTCATTGTACATGTCCTTGATCTTCTCTTCTTCCAGTAACATTCTCCTTGTGTCAACGTTAAGCAAATATAATTCTTCATATTTTCAATACGTGCAAGGTTGGATACAAACATCTTTCTTGTGTTTGTACAAATAATACCCACAGAGAACATCTTTTCCGGTCGGCTTACGTTTCAGTTGTATTTGTACAAGTCATCTTATGAAGACACTATGTGTCCTGTTTTCAAAGTTCTTATTTTTTAAAATACTGCTTACTGTGCCTGTTTTGGGACTGGTGGATATGCAAGGCTGATACCGGTAGTCCTCGAATTACGACAGTTCGTTTAGTGGCCATTTGAATTTACGAGGAAAAATCGACTTAGTGACCGTTTTCCAGGCTTACAAACGTTGCGGCATCCCACAACTTCCCTTTTATAATTCAGCCCAGGCGTGACTTCCTAATGCCTTCTCCTTTGCCTTTGGAGTCGCCCCATTGCGCTCCTCTCTCCTACTCGCTTCTCTTGCCGGCGCTTTCGTGCATCCTGGATATGTCCCAGCTGCGCTTCGTCGCTGTCCAACTCAGACTCCCAGCACAGCCGTGTCTCAGCCTGAGCGTGAGTAGAGGGGCCAGGCTCCTCGTCCGACCGTAAGTCTTGGAGCTCCTCAGAGCCTTCCTCTGACTCTGACACCACTCCAGGCCCCTCTCCTCCTCCTCTGATTCTTCGGACTCAGCTGCTGGATCCACGGGCTGGCCAGGAATCTCAACAAGTGTGACTAACTGAAGAACAGCGATTCAGATAACAACTGTGGCAGGAAAGGTCGTACGATGGGGGCAAAGCTCACTTCACAGCTGTCTTGCTTAGCAGCGGAAATTTTGGGCTCAGATCTGGTGCTGTATCAAGTTGATTTCGGTCGAGATCTCCAGTATTGACTTGCTCTTCTGCTCTGTCAATTTTGCCGCGTTTTCTGAAGGGAGACAAAGGGCATACCCAGCTTTGTTGAATAAGAGGTCTCCTTGGCCCACGTCTGGGCTGTTAATGCACGACTCAGAATTTGTAATTTTGATTTGTTAGGGTTTTATCCTGCCTTTATTACTTTATAGGTAACTTAAGGCAGTGAACGTACGCGATACTCCATATATAATAGCCGTTTAGCTCAATCCGCCTTGCAGGATTGCTGTAGGCAAAATAGGAGGAGGAAGAACAATTGGAGATGATTAAAATTTTATTTGTGTGTGTGTGTGTGTGTGTGTATGTATGTGTATGTATGTATTCATATCCCACTTTTATTATTTTCACAAATAACTCAAGGGGGCAACATATCCAACACACCTTACCCCTATTTCCCCCACAACAACAAACCTGTGATTAGCCCAAGGTCACCCATCTGGTTTTCATGCCTATGGTGGGACTAGCACTCAGAGCCTCCTGGTGATTGGCCCAAAGTCACCCAGCTGGCTTTCATGTCTAAGGCGGGACTAGAACTCAGAGCCTCCTGGTGATTGGCCCAAAGTCACCCAGCTGGCTTTCATGTCTAAGGCGGGACTAGAACTCAGAGCCTCCTGGTGATTGGCCCAAAGTCACCCAGCTGGCTTTCATGGCTAAGGCAGGACTAGAACTCACCGTCTCCTGCTTTCAAACCTGGTGCCATAACACTGGACCCAAACTGGCGTATAGAGGATTTTGAGAAGTAAATAGACTATTGTTAAGTTTAGAGTAAAGAGTTAGATGTATTTTATTATTTATATCTTAGCAAAGAAATTTGGAGGCCATAGGATTCCCCTGGGCAGTAAACAGGCTAGACGTATTTCAAGGAAAAGAAATAAAAGTCGGGCTTTGTTGCCACCCAACAGATCCGGCCCATCTGGAGACCTTTGAGCGCTACCTACAGTCAATGAACAGCTCCGAGGAGATCTGCTTGCTGACCACCTTTGCCCAGATGGCCCAGACCAAGCGGGAGGACGTTGATGAGGACTTCGTGAAAGTGGTGGTGCTGGAGATCTATGAGGTGAGCAAGAAGAGGCTGAAACATACGAGGAATGGTGCGTGGAATTGGGGATGGAGAAGGAACAGGGGGGACAGGATAGCAGTCTTCCAGTATCTCAAGGGCTGCCCCAAAGAAGAGGGAGTCAAGCTCTTCTCCAAAGCGCCTGAAAGCAGGACAAGAAGCAACGGATGGAAACTCATCAAGGAGAGAAGCAACCTGGAACTAAGGAGAAACTTCCTGACAGTGAGAACAATTAACCAGTGGAACAACCTGCCTCCAGAAGCTGTGAATGCTCCAACACTGGAAGTTTTTAAGAAGAGACTGGATAGGCATTTGTCTGAAATGGTGTAGGGTCTCCTGCCTGAGCAGGGGGTTGGACTAGAAGACCTCCAAGGTCCCTTGCAACTGTATTATTATTGTTGATGTTATTTCTGTGGGAGGGAATCATTTATGCTGGGAAATTTTCAGCAAGCAGTTACTTTGTGTATTATTTATTATTTATTTTTTATTTTAATTCCATTTATATCCCACCCTTCTCCGAAGACTCAGGGCGGCTTACAAGCTTAGCAGTTGTTGTTGTTGTTGTTGTTGTTGTTGTTATTATTATTATTATTATTATTATTATTATTACTATTATTATTTCTGTGGGAGGAAATCATTTAGTGGGAAATTTTCAGCAAGAGGTTAGCTTTTGTTATTATTATTTCATGTTGGGAAATTTCCAGCAAGTGGTTACCTTGTGTTTTTATTATTATTATTATTATATTATTATTATTATTCAGAGGTGGAGGAGGCAGTGGCTGTCTGGAGGTGGGTGGGATTCTTTCCCAATGGCGTTTTCAGGGCAGGGGTTGTAAGGCCAAGGTTGCAGAGTTAGGAAGGGTGTGGTACAATGTCTCCCAAGGTTGAGGTGGCCTTACGTCAGGGCTGTCCAACCTGGCCAACTTTGAGACCAGTGGCCTTCAACTCCCTGAATTCCCCAGCCATCCAGAATTCTGGGAGTTGAACTCCACCCATCTTCAAAGAAATGGAGATTTTATTTTTATTTTTTGATTTACACCCCACCTTTATTATTTTTACAAATAAATACTCAAGGCGGTGAACATATTCAACACAACTTCCTCCTCCTATTTTCCCCCACAACAACCCTGTGAGGTGGGTTGGGCTGAGAGAAAGAGAGAGAGAGGGACTGGCCCAAAGTCACCCAAGTGGCTTTCATGCCTAAGGTGGGAGAATAACTCGGGTTCTCCTGCTGATTGGCCCAAAGTCAGCCAATTGGCTTTCATGCTTAAGGCGGGAATGACCCACTCTATCCCTAATAATATCCTAATTCTCCTCAGGGTCAATAACCATAGACGTCTTCCTGTCACTTCTCAGGTCCACTGTGGTCCCCAAGCCTGAAACAAATGAAAACTTGGACATTATGAACCCTTTTAAGTCAGGGGTCTTCAAACGTGGTCCTTTTCTGACTGGTGGACTTCAACTCCCAGAGTTGAATTCTGGGAGTTGAAGTCCACCACTCATAAAAGGACCACATTTTGAAGACCCCTGAGAGTCTGGATCCAAGCCCGCAGTTTCATCAAAATGGCCGACTGAGGAATTCTGGGAGTTGAAGTCCACCAGTCAGAAAAGGGCCACATTTTGAAGACCACTGATATAAGGAGAAGATGTTGGAAAGGGCACTAGGTCCTGGTTAAAGTTTGGAGGAGAGTGTTTCTAAAATGTTCATTTTTAAAAAAAATCTCCCCTCAGGTATCCTATGTCAGTCTTTCCACAAGAGAAACTTTTTCAAAGGTTGGCCGAGAGCTCCTGGCTGCCATCACTGCTGTTCATCCAACTATGATTTCTGTCCTGCTGGACCGAGTCAGGGAGACCATTGAAAGCGTCGGCATGGTAAGAACTGCCCAAACCTTTGAGCGAAGCCACAAATTCACTTAATTTCCCATCTGAAGGAAAATTCTGTGCCAAGACCGATAATTCCTTCCTTCCTTCCTTCCTTCCTTCCTTCCTTCCTTCCTTCCTTCCTTCCTTCCTCTCATTTTCCTTCCTTCCTCCTTCCCTCTCACCTTCCTTCCTTCCTTCCTTCCTCCCTCATTTTCCTCCCTCCCTCTCACCTTCCTTCCTTCCTTCCTCCCTCCCTCCCTCCCTGTCATTTTCCTCCCTCCCTCTCATCTTCCTTCCTCCCTTCCTCTCATTTACCTTCCTTTTTCCCTCCTCCCTCCCTCTCATTTTCCTCCCTCCCTCTCACCTACCTACCTTCCATCCTTCCTCCCTCCCTTCCTTCCTTCCTCCTTTCCTTCCCTCCTCCCTCCCTCTCATTTTCCTCCCACCCTCTCATCTTCCTTCCTTCCTTCCTTCCTTCCTTCCTTCCTTCCTTCCTTCCTTCCTTCCTTCCTTCCTTCCTTCCTTCCTTCCTTCCTCCCTCCCTCCCTCCCTCCCTCCCTCCCTCCCTTCCTTCCTCCTTTCCTCCCTCCCTCCCTCCCTTCCTTCCTTCCCTCCTCCCTCCCTCTCATTTTCCTCCCACCCTCTCATCTTCCTTCCTTCCTTCCTTCCTTCCTTCCTTCCTTCCTTCCTTCCTTCCTTCCTTCCTTCCGGCTGCTTGCAGAAATAAAACCCCACTACAAAACCACATAACCCATAACCCATCGGTGGCGACCATCATACCGACCCCTTTTGAGTCCCCCTGGGGTCCCCAGGCCGGCTGGGGCAGCCATGTCTCCGTGGCCTCTCAAGAGAGTGGCCAAAGCGGGGCCAGCGTTACTTCCGCCGGGATGATCTTCCCCAGAGAGGGATCCACCTTGGAGAAGCCCTTTCTCCTGGGTCCCACCCGATGGGCCTTCGAGAGGGAGGGGACCCCTTGCATTCCCTGCCTCCCCACTATGGCGGGCTGAGCAGACGTGACCAGTGACCTTCACGTCATCTGGCCCCGTGCCACGTGGGAGGATAACATTCCTGTAATTTGGAAAACGTGGCCGCTTGTCCATTTGAGCTTCTCTTCCCGGCTGATAACGTTCGGTTGGTGTCTTCTCAGCATTGCTAAGCAAGAAGGTGCCTTAAATAAGGTCTAGCGCAGAGGTCTTCAAACTCGGCCTTTTTATGACTCATGGACTTCAACTCCCAGAATTCCTCAGCCAGTGTGCCTGGCTGAGGAATTCTGGGAGTTGAAGTCCATGAGTCATAAAAGGGCCGAGTTTGAAGACCCCTGGTCTAGCGCAAACTCTGGCTCTTTCATGACTCGTGGACTTCAACTCCCAGAATTCCTGAGCCAGCATGGGGGAACCACGGCCCCCTCATGACTCGTGGACTTCAACTCCCAGAATTCCTGAGCCAGCCTGGCTCAGCTTGGAAACCTCTCCCTTTCCCCTCAGCATGGCTGGCTCAGGAATTCTGGGAGTTGAAGTCCACCAGTCATAAAAGAGCCCAGGTTGCCTACCCCGGGTCTAGTCAATTAATCGACAGCGTGCCATCAGGTTCTTGTTGACTTCTAGCAACCCATTCAATAGATTTTTTTTCTCTCCACCACGGGGCCTTTAAAGATGGCCTTCCTAACTCTGTGCAGTTCTGTCCTCGCATTTTTCTTATTTTTTTCTTTTCTTTTTCTTCTTCCCTCGTTAGGTGACTCTCTATTTGTTTAAAGAACTGCCGATGCTTCTCTGGAAACCATCGGCTTCCGAGATCACCTTGCTCCGTGACTGGCTTCTGACTTACAGTCTGAGCGAAGTTGAAAATAAGCTCGCTTGCATTATCCTGGAAGAGATGAATTGGGGCCCTTGCGAGCAGCAGGTCGGTATCAAACCTCAGGGAGCGGAAGCGGGCGATGAGTTTGTTTCATCCCCAGCAGAGCATCTGTGTGGTTCCGGGTTAGGATCCTGCCATTCACCTAGTTACCTTACCAATGTTTCTTTTAAGCGTTTCAAGGGCTGTCTCTAATTTGGTCATGAAATGTTTGGAAGGAGAAAACCAAGCAGGGTGAACAGCAGAATCCCAGCATTCATCTCCTCTCCTCCCCCTCCCCCTCCCCCTCTCCTTCCTCTTTTTCTCCCTCTCCCTCTCCTGTTCCCTCTCCCCTTTCCCCTTCCCCACCCTCCGTCTCCTCTCCTCTCCCCCTTCCCTCCATCTCCTTCTCCCTCTCCCCCCTCCTGTTCCCTCTCCCCCTCCCCCTTCCCCTCCCTCCGTCTCCTCTCCTCTCCCCCTTCCTTCCCTCTCCCTCCCTCCTCTCCCCCTTCCCTCCATCTCCTCCTCTCTCTCCCTCTTGTTCCCTCTCCCCCTCCCTCCCTCTCCTCTCCCCCTTCCCTCCATCTCCTCCCTCTCCCTCTCTCCCTCCTGTTCCCTCTCCCCTCCCCCTCCCCCTTCCTCCCTCTCCTCTCCCTCCCCTTCCCTCCATCTCCCTCTCCTCCTGTTCCCTCTCCTCTCCCTTCCCCTTCCCTCCATCTTCTTTTCCCTCTCCCTCTCCCCCTCCTGTTCCCTCTCTTCTCCCCTTCCCCTCTTTCCTTCTCCCTCTCCCCCTCCTCTTCCCTCTTCTCTCCCCCTCCCTGTCCCCTCCCTCCTCTCCTCTCCCTCTCCCCTCTCCCTCCTGTTCACTCTCTCCTTCCTCTGGCTCTCCTCTCCTTCCTCTCCCTCTCCCCTCTCCACTCCTGCTCCCCCCTCCCCTTCCTCCTCTCCTCCCTCTCCCTATCTCTCTCCCCCTCCCTCTCCCCTCTTCCCCCCTCCCTAAATGAAATCCACGCATCTTAAAGTTGCTGAGTTTGACCAATGCTATCCTATGGGATTCCTCGGTCAACAGTATAAAGCCCTAAATGGCTTGGGTCCGGGATATTTGAGGGAACACCTGCTGCCGGCATCAAGTTCCCTTCGTCCTGTGCGCTCACACAGGGAGGGACTTCTCAGGGTGCCGCCGGTCAAAGATTGCCGGTGGATAACACCCAGGGATAGGGCCTTCTCAGTGGGTGCGCCTGCCCTGTGGAACCAGCTGCCCGCGGAGCTTAGGACTGCCCCCGACCTCCGTTCATTCCGCCGGGACCTGAAGACCTGGCTCTTTGAGCTCTCCGGCCCAGGCTGAGAGTTTTTAATTGGGGGGTTTATACTTTTCAGGTATCAAATTTAATTATTTTTAATTGTTTTTAACTTTTGTATTGTATTGACATTTTTAAATACCTTGTAAACCGCCCTGGGTCCTACGGGAAAAGGGCGGTATATAAATTCAATAAACTTAAACTTAAACTTAAACCTTACACTAAGGTTTGTTTTCAGTTGGAAAGAATAAACCCCAGGACGGTTCTTTTAAACCCACCACGATTAATCAACTCTGTCGTTTTTTTTCTTTTTTTCTCCTTCTTGTCATTTGGGTTTTGTTTAAACCGGCCCAGCGTATGAATCGTCACGTAGAACGTTGTTTTGTATCCTATTTTTGGAATGGCTTTGTGGGCTGCCATAAATAAATGAAATTAGCAAACGGTTAGGGAGCCCCACAGAAGAAAAAAAAAGTCTCCTTACCTTGGAAATCAGCAAGATGTTTTTTGACCAGGGCCGCCTCCACATCAGTCCAGCAGTCCACGCGGAAGTAGCCTTGATGATCTTAGAAGCGTATCAGAAGTTTCTCCCCCAGAAGCCCTACAGCGGACTCCTATCCGAAAGCTTCAAACAGGTGCCCCCCTTTCATTGCTTTCGACTCTCCCTTCGTTGCTGGTTGAAGGAATAAGCCATACTTAACGTGGTTGCTAGAACAACCAATTTTATGGGTTAAATGAAATTAAAGGGCTCTAAGGCAGGGGTCCACAACCTATGGGCCACTGCAAGTGGTGGGATTCAGTCGATTCGCAGCACTCCTGCAGAACCGGTAGCTAATTTTTTCTTGCCGAGGCCCAGAATGGACTTCTGGAAGTGGCATCCATGCAGAGAACCGGTGGTTCGCATATTTGAATCCCACCACTGGATGGATGCATAGATAGATAGATAGATAGATAGATAGATAGATAGATAGATAGATAGATAGATAGATAGATAGATAGATAGATACAGTGGTGGGATTCAGCCGGTTCGCACCACTTCGGCAGAACCGGTGTCTAATTTTTTTGTTGCCCAGGACCAGAATGGACTTCTGGAAGCGGCATCCACACAGAGAACCGGTGGTTCGCCTATTTGAATCCCACCACTGGGCCACGGGACAGACTGGCCAATGTGCGCGCACTCACCCCCACTCATGCTAGTGCTGCCGCTCTGCAAATGGGGCGCTGCACGGCGAAAACGGGGCACTGTGCGGGAAAAAATGGGGCGCCGCACAGCAAAAAAGGCAGCCCGAGCGCCCGAGCGGCAAAAGCGGGGCAGTGCTAGTGAGTGTCACACGGGCACTAGCACTGCCCCGTTTGCGTTGCGTGTGCTTGCAGCCCAGTTTGTGTGCGTGTGCATAAAAACGCTTCCCCCTGCCTTTCCCTCTGGTCCGCCAATCGAGAAGGGTTGGAGACCTCCGTTCTAATGTGCTCTCCTCCACGCTCTTGAGTTTGCTTGTTTCCTTGTAGATGTTTCATTCCCCAACTAAGTAACATCATCAGTGCTCGTTGCGTGTGGGCTTTGTTCCCTGTTTATGCAGGGCAAATGATAGAAAGAGGGAGCACAATTCCACACTCACTACCCCTGATGGTATTACCTAGTTGGGCAATGAAACATCTGCAAGCAAGCAACCCAGTTCAGAGAAGACTCCACAGTTCATCCCTGGACTACAAGCATTCTCTTCTATTGAAACTGATCTAGTTTACGACATTGCGTCTTAAATGTCTGTTTTTCACCACCGTTGCAGCGTCCCCCTGTTCACGTGATCAAAATTCAGAGGCTCGGCAACTGGCATGCACTTGTGACGGTTGCAGCGTCCCAAGGTCACGTGATCCCCTTTTGCAGCCTTCTGACAAGCACAGCCAATGGGGGAAGCCAGATTCGCTTAACAACCGTGTGTTTAACGTAACAATTGCAGTGATTCGCTTAACAACTGTGACCAGAAAAGATGCAAGATGGGGCACTTAGAAACTGTCTCACTTAACAACAGAAATTTTGGCCGCTAAATGTGTGGTTGTAAGTCGAGGATTACCTGTATAAATTCTCAGAGACTTTGTTCAGTTATTCCTTTATATACATATACATGTACATACACATACATACATACATACATGTATGTGTGTATATATATATACTGCCTGTCGATGGCCTTCAGGATAGGCTGAAACAGGAAATAAAGATTTGTCCCATGTTTGGGACCTAGCAAGGTAATCTAAAATAGTTAACAAGCATTTGACACACACACACACACACACACACACACACACACACACACACACATATATATATATGTATGTATGTATGTATGTATGTATGTTTCAAATGTTAACTATTTAGATTACCTTGCTAGGCCCCAAACATGGGACAAATCTTTATTTCCTGTTTCAGCCTATCCTGAAGGCCATCGACAGGCAGTAGTCACACCGGTGACAGCTCATATTTGTGTAAATTTTAAATTTATATATATATGTATGTATGTATGTATGTATGTATGTATGTATGTTTCAAATGTTAACTATTTAGATTACCTTGCTAGGCCCCAAACATGGAGCAAATCCTTATTTCCTGTTTTCAGCCTATCTTGAAGGCCATCGAACAGGCTGTAGTCACACTGGACAGTACATATATTTGTGTAAATTACTAACAAAGAATTAAAGGGAAACTGAAATGCATTTCTGACTCTTTAGTCTTCATCAGTCAGCTATACCCTTCTGAGATTCGAACCTGGGCTGATTGCATATTAGGCAGTGTTATCACTGCCTAATATGCAATCAGCCCAGGTTCGAATCTCAGAAGGGTATAGCTGACTGATGAAGACTAAAGAGTCAGAAATGCATTTCAGTTTCCCTTTAATTCTTTGTTAGTAATTTACACATATACATGTATGTATATATATATGTATATATGTATGTATGTATGTATGTATATATGTATGTATGTATGTATGTATATATGTATGTATGTATGTATGTATATATATGTATATGTATATGTATATGTATATATATATATATATATATATATATATATATATATATATATATATATATATATGTTTTCTGAGGTTTTCGCGGGTGTTCATATGTGGATCTTTGGTTATTCGGGTTTTTCCCCGCGTAGAACTAAAGGTGTAGGGGCGACGTTTCGACGGAATCCCATCCGTCATCATCAGGCTGGTAGCTTCTGCTTCCTTCTTCTGGGAGAAGCATGTGGCTGTTTGTTCCTCTTTTTTAAACTGCCAGTGGGTGGAGGTGTGCTCTGATTGGGTGGGAGTTTAAGTGTGTTCTGATTGGGTGGGAGTGTGTTTTGAATGGTGGGTGTGTTCTGATTGGGTGGAGGTGTGTTTTGAGTGGATGGGCTGGTCTCAGCTGCCAGCCTTAGACCTGAGCTGGTGAGTTGTGCTGCTTTTGTTTGGCTTCGTGTTTGTGGTGGTGCCATGTTTTTATAGTGGGTGTCAGTTTGCTTATTGTGTGGTTTGGAGGGGTTTAAAGTGGCTGATGTTGCAGCTGTAGTTAGGTTTCTGTTTTGTGGTTGTGCCTCGTTATCATTGTGGGTTCGGATTTGCTTTTTGAATGGTTGTGTGGTGGTGATGTCGTGTGGTGTTATCATGAGTTTGGGTCTGGTATCATTCTTGGTGGTTGGGACTCGTCTGTCAATCAAGGCGGGTTTCCAAATGGTTGGTAGGCGAGAGGTATCATCTCGTTTGTTTATGCTGTGGGGGCGTTTTTCTATCTCAATGGCTTCTCTGATTATTCTGTTGTTAAAATGTTCAATTTTGGCGATAGTTTTGGTTTTTTTAAAATCAATTTCATGTCCCGTGGCTTCAAAGTGTTGGACCAGGGATGAAGTTTGTTCTCCCTTTCTGAGTGAGTTTTTGTGCTCTTCAATGCGTGCACTTATTCTTCTGTTGGTCTGTCCGATGTATGTGGTGGGGCAGGTGGTGCATGGGATTTCGTATACTCCTTGGTTTTCTAAGCCAATTATGTCCTTGGGGTTTCTTAGGATGGTGGATATTTTTCTGTCTGTGTAGAATGCTGTTTTGATGTTGTGTTTTTGGAGGACCTTGCTGATTCTGTCTGTGGTCCCTTTTAAGTATGGGAGGAGGGCTTTGCCATTTTCTTGTTCTCTGTCTTGGGTTTTTGTGGGTGTCTCTCTTCGGATTAAGTTGGTAATCGTGTTTCTTTGGAATCCATTGGCTGTTAGTACATTAGTGAGAGTGTGTAGTTCGGTTTTTTGGTGTTGTTCGTCAGCTAGGTGTTTTGTTCTGGAGATGAGTGTCTTGGCTACGGAGTTGATCTGTGCTGGGTGGTGGTGTGAGAGTGCGTTCAGATAGCGGTTTGTGTGTGTTTTTTTATGGTAGATAGTGTGTCCTAGGGAGCCGTTGGATTTCTTGTAGACTAAGACATCAAGGAAGGGAAGTTGATTGTTAGCTTCTGTTTCCATGGTGAATTGTATTTTGGGGTGTAGGCTATTGAGGTGTGTGAGGAAGTCATCCAGTTTTTCTTTGCCGTGTGGCCAGATTACGAAGGTGTCATCTACGTATC
Organism: Vipera latastei; assembly: GCA_024294585.1. Lineage (NCBI taxonomy): Eukaryota > Metazoa > Chordata > Lepidosauria > Squamata > Viperidae > Vipera > Vipera latastei. The sequence continues at coordinate 2,962,820 of CM044355.1, forward strand.
TGAGCCAGAGTTTGGGTTTGTGGTTGGATTTTTCTAGAGCGAGGGTTTCAAAGTGTTCCATGTATGGGTTTGCGATGACAGGTGAAAGGGGTGATCCCATGGGTGCTCCTTCCATTTGTTTGTATCTTTGTCCATTGTAGACGAAGTATGTGTTAGATAGGCAGTGGTTGGTCAGATCTAGGATGTGTTTTGGGGGGTTGTATTTATTTAGGATAGCTGTCAAGGCTTCTTTGATTGGCACTTGGGTGAAGAGGGATACAACATCGAAGCTCACAAGTAGGTCACAGGGCTGTAAGTTTAGTTTACTTATGATCTCTATGAATTGGAATGAATCTTGTACGTGTGAGGTGATGGAATTTGCGTAAGGCTGTAGTTGTTTGGCAAGAAATTTGGCTAGATTTTGTAGAGGTGAGCCTATGGAGCTGACTATGGGTCTGAGTGGCACCACCACAAACACGAAGCCAAACAAAAGCAGCACAACTCACCAGCTCAGGTCTAAGGCTGGCAGCTGAGACCAGCCCATACACTCAAAACACACCTCCACCCAATCAGAACACACCCACCATTCAAAACACACTCCCACCCAATCAGAACACACTTAAACTCCCACCCAATCAGAGCACACCTCCACCCACTGGCAGTTTAAAAAAGAGGAACAAACAGCCACATGCTTCTCCCAGAAGAAGGAAGCAGAAGCTACCAGCCTGATGATGACGGATGGGATTCCGTCGAAACGTCGCCCCTACACCTTTAGTTCTACGCGGGGAAAAACCCGAAAAACCAAGGATCCATATATATATATATATATATATATATATATATATATATATATATAAAATTTAAAAACTGGAATCCCAGGTGTAGACATTTGAAGTTAGTAAAAATAAAAACGAACTCCGGGATATAAGAGAAAATTCTTCTTTATTGCTGAGCTTTCGTCAACAAGCTATTGACATCATCAGAGCAAGGGCTGAATGATAAGGGAGTCAGTACATACACTTGTATGGCAGTTATAACGTTCAAATTGTGGAATGTGGGTGTGGCCTGTTCGTGACAAGCTCTCTCATTTATAATCACAGTGGTTCCGGCTTTGCTGGAAAAGGCCGGTCTCTGGTTGATTTTTAAAATATACACACACACACTGACACACACACACACACACACACTTGTGGCAAGAAAGGCCGTAAAACGGGCCAAAACTCACTTAACAAATGGCTTGCTTAGCAACGGAAAGTTCATGCCCAATTGTGGTCGTAAATTGGGGACTACCTATAGCTACTACTGTATTTCCCCCCAAATAAGACCGGGTCTTATTTTATTCTTTTTACCTCTGAAAGAGGCATCAGGTCTTATTTTCACGGTAAGCCTTACCTCACTGACAGCCCCACGTAGCTGGTCCACTTCTTCTGGGGTGGAATTTCTGCAGCTGCACTCGGGCCTGCATTTTGCAGTCAGGCCTCTCCAGAAGGCCTAAGCAGCCGAGTACCAAGCTATGGATTCAATCCATAACTTGGTGCTCGGCTGCTGATATCTTGCAGAACCGAGCTACAGCTTGAACCCATAGCTCGGTTCTTGGCGGCAGAGGCCTTCCGGAAAGCCCTGTGACTGAGAAATGGCGGCCTGGCTGCAGAAGAGGCCTCAGAAGAAGAAGTGGGCTTGCAAGGACAGGGCTGGCTGCCAGGTGAGCAGGTGCAGGGCGGGTGGGACAGCCCCACACCCGCCCTAGCTTGATTTTTAGGTGTGTGCCTCACCTCAAAACTAGGGCTTATTTTGGGAATAGGGCTTATATTAGGCCCACCCCCAAAAATCAAGCTAGGGCTTATTGTTGGTGTGTAGGCCTTACTTTCGGGGAAACATGGTAGTAGCTAGCAGTCTTTTGGGTTGACAACCGGGCAGTTCTTTGAACAGCAAAAGTTTGGGGTTCCTTCGGGAAGAACTGAGGGTCATTGGGCAAACCTTTGTCTGAAATGGAACGGGGTTTTCCTGCCCGAGCAGGGGGGGATGGACTAGAAAACCTCCCAAGGTGCCTTCCAACTCTGTTACTCTGCTATTCTCTTCCGTCGCCTCTCTCTACCAGGTCTCCTATCTGGCCAGCATTGTCCGTTACGGCGAGACCCCCGAAAGCTCCTTCAACCAGTGGGCGTGGGGGATGATTTTGAGATTAAAGCTGCACAGGAACGATTACGGCGTGCAGGGACCCTGGCCGCCAGCCCCCATCCCTGACTTGACAGATTCGCCCACCTTTCACCCGCTGCTGAAGGCGGTCAGGTCTAGTCTCCCCATTGGCTGCTACCTTGCCTTGGCTATGTCCGCTGTTGGCCACAGGTAAGGATTCCTTTTCCTTCTGCTTGGAATTAATGTGTCTTCAACAAAATCTTGTCATTTAGAACAGAGGTCCCCAACCTGTGGGCTGCAGCCCATTACCGGGCCGTGGCCTATTGGCCACCGGGCCACGTGGGTGGCTGGCTGCTGCGTACATGCACAGCCCCACTCGCATGAGTGTCATGGGCGTTTGCGGTCCCACTCGAGCGTCACCATGGGGGTTTGTGCCCCCACTCACGCGTGCTTTGCCGCGAGTGTCAGGGGCGCTCACGGCCCCACACGTGTGCATGTGTTCACCCCCCCCCACAAAACCGTACCTTCTTTCTCCCTTCCCTTCGCCCCCGCTCTGTGCCGCCAATCCCCAAAGGTTGGGGAACTCTGGTTTAGGGGGGAAACAAAACCACATAGAAAACTGGTGGCAGAAAAAGACCTAGTAATCCACCGAGTCTTTTCTTTGAGTACTTTTTTATTTATTTTTATTTTTAAAATTTTCATCAGATAGCAATAGCGCTTAGACCTACGTACCGCTTCAGAGTGCTTTGCAGTCCCCTCTTAAGTGGCTTGCGGCAGTGGCCCCCAACCTTTAGGGCAACAGGGACCTGTTCTGTGGGGAGAGGTTTTTCCATGGACCGGAGGGTGCGTGGTTTTGTGTGTTGCCTGCATCCCGCGGATAGGACCTCGTTTGGGCGGACCGGTTGCTGGCATGCTGCGGACCAGTGCGGCCCATGGACCAGGGTTTGGGGACCCCTGGTTTATAGAATCAGTATATTGCCCCCAACAATCCGGGTCCTCATTTAATGTCGATTGGTGGCCCCCAGGGGGAGAGCGTTCTCTGTGGGCGCGCCAGACCTTTGGAACCGCTTGCCAGTTGAGCTCCGGACGGCCCCCGACCTTCGTTCCTTCCGGCCCGATCTCAAAACCTTTCTTTTTGAACAAGCTGGCCTGGTCTGATGGGTTGGGGTTGGGTTTTATAATCGGTTTTAACTTTTAATATGTATTAATTTATTACGGGCATTGTAGTTTAATTACTTTTTAATTTTTGTATCCTGTTTTTTATTGTGTATTGCCCTGTTCACCGCCCTGAGTCCTTCGGGAGAAGGGCGGTATACAAATTAAATTATTAAATTAAATTAAATTAATTATTAACTGGCCTCAGAAAAAGATGGAAGGCTGAGTCGATCTTCAGCTGGTCTGAATCGAACCCCTGGCAGTCGGCAGAACTAGCCTGCAATACTGCATTCTAACCACTGCGCCACCACAACTCGGCACCACCAGATGCTAGCCATGTGTTTATCCCAAGCATGTTTAAACTCAGTCACTAATGACTGACCCACTACCTCTGCTGGAAGTTGGTTCCAAGCTTCCGCTACTCTTTCCACTACTCCTACTACTACAGAGGGACGATCGAGAGCATCCTGTCATACGGCATCACAATCTGGAAGCCTCCCTGCTTCAGACAGGAAGGCGGTGCAGAGAGTGGTGAGGAGAGCAGGTTATAAAAATACGGATAAATGGGTAGAGCATTTCAGCATCTACTTTCTATCTAGCTTAAGGTAGAAAATGCCCCAAAGGGGGATATCCAGAATTAGAACGTATCTGCCCTCTAAACTTAAACCAGGTTTAAAACGAAGTGGACAGGATCATGGGGAGGCTGAGCACCACCACATGTTTATTGGACCCGTGCCCTTCCTGGCTGGTCTATGCAGCCCGGGAGAGGACACGCAGCTGGTTCCAGGCAGTTATATCGGCTTCTCTGAGTGAGGGTAGCTTCCCCGCCGTCTTGAAAGAGGCGGTGGTGAGGCCTCTCCTCAAGAAGCCTGCCTTGGACCCAGCTGTATTAAACAACTTTCGTCCTGTCTCCAACCTTCGCTTTCTTGCGAAGGTTGTTGAGAGTGTGGTGGCGCATCAGCTCCCTCTGGTCCTGGATGAAGCGGATTATCTAGACCCGTACCAATCGGGTTTCAGGCCCGGGCACAGCACGGAGACGGCATTGGTCGCGCTGGTGAATGATCTCTGGAGGGCTCGGGACAGGGGATACTCCTCTGTTCTAGTCCTATTAGACCTCTCGGCGGCTTTCGATACCATCGACCATGGTATCTTGCTGCGGCGTCTCAGGGGACTGGGAGTGGGAGGCACAGTTTTACAGTGGTTCTCCTCCTATCTCCAGGGACGTTCGCAGTCGGTGTTGGCAGGAGGGCAGAGGTCGACCGCGAGGTCTCTCATTTGTGGAGTTCCTCAGGGGTCGGTCCTCTCGCCTCTCCTGTTCAACATCTACATGAAACCGCTGGGTGAGATCATTCGTGGCTTTGGAGTTGGGTATCATCAGTATGCTGATGATACCCAACTTTTCCTTTCGACCCCAAACCACCCCAGTGATGCCCTCAACGTGATGTCCCGGTGCCTGGAGGCGGTTCGGGTCTGGATGGGGAGGAACAGACTTCAACTCAACCCCGACAAGACTGAGTGGCTTTGCATACCTTCATCCCGGGTTTATTCGGATATTCCACCTCTGGTTATGGGGGGTGAACTATTACCCCCCGTAGATAGGGCTCGCAACTTGGGAGTCCTCCTAGATTCACGGCTCACCTTGGAAGACCATGTAGGAGCTGTGACTAGGGGGGCCTTCGCCCAGGTTCGCCTGGTGCGCCAGTTGCGGCCCTATCTTAGCCGGGATGATTTGTGCACGGTCACTCATGCGCTCGTGTCCTCTCGTCTGGACTACTGCAACGCTCTCTACATGGGGCTGCCCTTGAGGACCACCCGGAAGCTCCAACTGGTACAGAATGCAGCCGCGAGAGTTGTATTGGGAGTCTCCCGATACTCCCACGTTACACCGCTGCTCCGTGAGCTGCATTGGTTGCCAGTTGTCTTCCGGGTGAGATTCAAGGTACTGGTAACGGTGTTCAAAGCCCTCCATGGCATGGGGCCGGAGTACCTTAGGGAACATCTGCTGCCGGCATCAAGCTCCCTGCGTCCTGTGCGTTCCCACAGAGAGGGCCTCCTCAGGGTGCCACCGATCAGAGAATGTCGATTGGTGGCCCCCAGGGGGAGATCCTTCTCTGTGGGCGCTCCGGAGCTGTGGAATCAGCTACCGGTAGAGCTCCGGATGGCGCCCGATCTTCGCTCCTTTCGTCGCGATCTCAAGACGTTTCTGTTTGTACAAGCCGGCCTAGCCTGATGGGGATTGGTGGGGTTTTTTATTGTCTTAATTTTTAACTTGGTGTTTTAGAATTCTATGTCAACTGTTTTAACATGGGCAATTATTTAATCTCTTTTTAACGTTTGTATTCAGTATTTTATTCTGCCCTGTAAACCGCCCTGAGTCCTCAGGGAGAAGGGCGGTATATAAATATTATTAAATTAAATTAAATTAAAATTAAAACAATGGGAGCCCAGTTTTAAGTGTTATCCTTCCGTCTATTTATCCGCACGGGCCAACTTGGATTCAGCATCCACGAATCTGCAAAATGAAATAAATTTCTTTCTGTTGACAGCATTGAGAGCTTCTGTGCTGAAGGGATCCCCCTTTTGGGCGTTCTGGTACAGTCACGGCATTTGAGAACCGTGGTTCACGTCCTGGATAAAGTGTTACTCCTGTTCTACCCGTGCCATTATTACCTCCTCAAGAACGAAAAGTGAGTTCAGATTTACCTTGCGCTTTGATCATGATTTGGCGGGTCTTTTCACCCCATTGCTATCTTAAGCCTTCTCAGAAGGCCTCAGAATCACATACCCGATGTCCAAAAACGTTTTGCTGAGGTCCCATCACCGAGGCAATGTCTTAGTCCTCAACTTAAGGCGTTCACTTAGTGACTGTCCCAAGTTACAACTGGCACGTGTTTGTTGTCACTGTGAGTTGTGATGGTGGTGGGGGCACGAAAGGAGGCTCAGCCAATCTCAATGTATACGTGGTTGTACTTTGACAATAAAGGTTTATTCATGTATTTTATGCGGTGTCCCACGGTGATGGGATGACTGTTTGTGACCTTTCCCAGCTGGCTTCCAATGGATAGAAACCGGATTCGCTTAACAACTGCACGATTCACTTAACAAGTACAGTGATTTGCTTAATGCCTGCTTGGCAAAGGAAGTTTTGGTCTCCAAAACAGGGCAACCTGTATTGCAGAACCCCACGATTAAAGCTTCAGGGGATGATCAACCTTGCTCTGAAAAACCCACCTGTGGTTTAGATCAGGGCTTTTCAACCAGTGGTACGGGTACCACCTGTGGTACATTGGCACCTGGCAGGTGGTACGCGACCATCCTAGAAAAGTAGTAGCAGGGGAGGAGAATGAGCTGAACCGGTGGCAGCACCGCACAAGCCTGAGCGAGAGATGGCTGGAGCTGCAGGGCTTTCAGGGCTCAGCGGAAGCGCTAGGATCAGCACCAGGATCCAGCTGGAGCTCGGCGCGGATCCTGGCGCTTCTGCTGAGCCCAGAAGAAGCGCCGATCCACTAGAATGTTGCAGCATCTCCAGAGTCTTGTGATTTACATTCAGATGCTTGGCAACTGATTCATATTTATGACGGTCACAGTGTCCCAGGGTCATGTGAAGTGACCAAAACCTGCTGCAACCACCTGGAAGATGAGGGGAATAAAAACCAAACATCCCCCCCACCCCACCCCTGCTGCCAACCCTCAACAGAAATGCTCACAACAATGAAAACCTCGGACAGGAGGAAGAGCGTCGCCAGGCAGGCAGGCAGGTGTCTTGCTCGGCTGTGGCTCGGGGCACTTTTTTCAGTGCCATTGTAACTTCGCACAGTTACTAAGCGAACTGTTGTAAGTCGAGGACTACCTGTACTTCATCACTTTTTTCCTTTTTTTTTTTTAGTCATCAAGGTTTTGACACCTTGCTAGGCGACTGGTGGTCCTCGGATGTCACCATATCCTAAAAGTAGTACAATGGGTGAAAAGGTTGAAAAGCCCTGGTTTAGATCTTAATATTGTCAATCTCTTCTGCATTTTGCCTAGGGAGATTCTCAGTCCTCCAGGTCACGCTTATCCCAAAGGTGCTTTTTTTCAGCAGGCAACCGGACCTTCTTGTTTTTTTCTTTGAAGTTTTGCTTCTCATCTCAAGAAGCTTCTTCAGCTCTGACTGGATGGTGGGGAAGTGGAAGGATTTATATGCAAGGTGTTCTGTTCCAGCCTACTACCGGCCCTGCAGAAAAGTCAGGGACAACCCCTTTACAAAAGGCAACAGGCTGGAAGTATGCCCGCCAAATTTATTTACACAAAACAGATCCAAAACAGAGCAAAACAAAATACGAACCACTAAAACAGAAGCTGTTCAAACGGTTGCCTTCAGCAACCAGCCCTCCCACACATTCCCCTTTTAAATAGTTTCAAGGCGTGGCTTCTCTTTGCCTCCTTCCGAGGTGCCCCATTGCCTTCCTCTGTTTACTCCTGCTTGACTGCCTCCTGCTTCGGGCGTCCTTGAACAAGGCCAGCTGTGGGTCATCTTCATCCAAGCTGTCAGGCTCACACAGCTGGGTCTGAGTAGTAACCAGATGGGAGGGGCCTGGCTGAGAGCTCTGCGATGCCTCAGAACTGTCCTCTGCAGGCTCTCCAAACCCCTCTTCCTCCTCCTCCTCTGAATCGTCCGACCCAACTGCCGAACCCACAGGCTGACACTGAATCACAACACAAGGCACAACACAGGAGTTCAAGCCCATGAGGACAAGAGTCAGCAGTCCATCTGCATTTAAAAGACAAAGGTCGCTCTTTTGAAGACAGCAAAGTCCACATTCTGGATGGAGAGGACCCCATCTAGGTCAAAATTGAACAAAGGGGGAGGGATACAACACCATCGATCTCCAGTCCACAACAAAGTCCTTTCCGCAGTTCCAAGAAGGCACCCCACCCATTTGCACCACTCAGGTGACCCTGAGGATGCAGATAAGCCTCCAAGCGGCCTCCACGATTCTCAGGAAGAGTACTAATGACCAGATGACTGCAAAGAATATAAATCCTTCCATTTCCCCACCATCCAGCCAGAGCTGAAGAAGCTTCTTGAATGAGAAGCGAAATGTCTTCCAAGAAAAACAAAGAAAGTCCAGTTGCCTCCTGAAAAAAATAGCACCTTTGGGATGTCTTCTATATTGCTGCTCTCATTCTATAGCCGTTGCTCTTCTCGCGCTACGATGGAGGGAGGATTTCGGCTGGGCTATGAATCGGGAAGCTTCTGCCATTGATCGGATAACTAGACGGCCAACTTGTTTGTGGCTTCCCTAGGTTTCTCTCCTTCTTCCACCAGTTCCTTCAGCTGGACAGTGGCGTTCCCCAAGGGATGACTCAGCAGATGACCCACAGGGTGACTCAGCATTTGACTGGGACGAGTTACGGCAAAAACGTGAAGCTGTTGAACTCCATGATTCAGGTCAGGAGATAGATGCGCATCGGAGGTCCCTGAAGACCCTTATTCTGGTTCCAATCAGACACGAGGACTGGGATCTCATAAAACAGAGGTTCCCATCCTTTCTCAGTGGGCGGACCAGGGGCAGAGGGGAAGGGGAAGCATTTTACGCGCACGTACGCGCAAGCGAGGCAGCGGCAAGCACACACGCAATGCAGACGGGGCAGTGCTAGTGCCCACGTGACACTCACTAGCCTTGTCCCATTTTCACCGTGTGGGCACCAGCGCCGGCCCGTTTTTGCCACGGGGTGCCCCGTTTAGGCTGCGCGGCGCCCCGTTTTTGCAGCACGGCGCCCTGTTTAGGCTGCACGGCGCCCCGTTTAAGTCGTGTGGAGCCTCGTTTAGCCCACGCAGCTGCGGCGCTAGCGCGAATGGCACTGGAAAAAGTGACTTATGACCGTTTCCGCACTTAACTCCCATTGCAGCATCCCCGTGGTTCCGTGATCAAAATTCAGACGCTTGGCAACCGGCTCACATTTATGACGGTTGCAGTGTGTCCCGGTGGGTCACATGATCCCCTTTTGTGACTTTCCGACAAGCGAAGTCAAATGGGGGACATCCGAGTCACTTAACCACCGTGTTGCTAACTTAACAACGGCAGCGATACACTTAACCAGGCAGGCAATCCAGGTCGTAAGCACGGACGTAGGGCCAGTTCTTATACTTAAGGGCTGTTGTAGTCTCCCCATAACTCCAAGCCAGCATGTATTTATGACGTTGGCAGCAGGGAGCTTCTGGTAGCAAAGTCAGTGGGAGAAGCCATGTTACGCTTAATGAGTGCCTAATCCCCTTAGCAACAGTGATATAACAACAACAACAACAACAACTGGGAGGGAGGTCCTGCTCAGGCAGGGAACCCTACACCATTTCAGACAAATGGCTGTCCAGTCTCTTCTTAAAAACTTCCAGTGTTGGAGCATTCACAGCTTCTGGAGGCAGGTGGTTCCACTGGTTAATTGTCCTCACTGTCGGGAAGTTCCTCCTTAGTTCCAGGTTGCTTCTCTGCAATAATAACAACAACAACAACAACAATAATATAATAATAATAATAATTTAATTAATTTAATTTAATTTAATAATTTAATTTAATTTAATTTAATTTAATTTAATTTAATTTAATTTAATTTAATTTAATTTAATTTATAATAATAATTGGAAGGGACCTTGGAGGTCATCTAGTCCAGCGTTTTCCAACCTTAGGAACTTGAAGATGCGTGGACTTCAACTCCCAGAATTCCCCAGCCAGCTATGCTGGCTGGGGAATTCTGGGAGTTGAAGTCCACGCATCTTCAAGTTCCTAAGGTTGGAAAACGCTGATCTAGTCCAACCCCCTGCTCAGGCAGGAAACCCTACACCAGTGATGGCGAACCTTTTAGAGACCGAGTGCCTAAACTGCAACGCAAAACCCACTTACGTATCATCGGGTGCCGGATGGGCGTGGCCCATTGGGTGGGCGTGGCCCATTGGGTGAGTGTGGCTGCAGTGGTAACGGCCGGCTGGGTGGGACTAAAAAGTTCAATCAATCAATTCCAACTTTGCAAGATCTTTTTTTTCCTGTGAGAATTTGAAATCAATTGATTGATTGAACCTTTTTGTTTGCACACGGCGGCGGAGACCTAAAGCGAAGAGGTTTTGTAAAACCCAGCTGAAGGCCTAGGACTGGGGCGACAGCGGGTAGTGCCCACAGAGAGGGCTCTGCGTGCCACCTGTGGCACGCGTGCCTAGGTTCGCCACCACGGCCCTACCCCATTTGAGACCAATAGCTGTCCAGTCTCTTCTTAAAAACCTCCAGCCTTGGAGCATTCACCGCTTTGCTTAACCAGATAAAATGGGGGCGTGGCTCCAATAATAATAATAATAATAATAATAATAATAATAATAATAATAAGAAGAAGAAGAAGAAGAAGAAGAAGAAGAAGAAGAAGAAGAAGAAGAAGAAGAAGAAAGGGACCTTGGAGGTCATCTAGTCCAACCCCCTGCTCAGGCAGGAAACCTTATATGCTCAACTGTGGCCGCGATTCGAGGCCAACCTGTGTTGGCCTCGGATCTTCCACCCCAATAATCGCCCTCTCTGCTTTTCTTTCGACAGGGCCACATTTTTATAAGCAGCCACCCTGGCGGAATCGGCCCGGCTGCCGTGTTCGAATTCTGGGTCCAGCTCCTGACCAGCCAGCCGCTGTGGCACAAGGAGAGAGCCGTCCTCGAGCTGATGGATGGTCTGTGCCAGGCTGCATTTCAGTTCAACCAGGAGGACTGCGTGCAGAAGTTGCTCTACCAGCAGCACAAGGTACACGGCTCTTCCTCCTGGCTGACCGTCCCGCGGAGGTTTCCAGCCGTGAATAGGCTTGTTGTGATTTCCGACCCTGATAAAACGGTGATGTCCAAGAGTGGGGTTTTCCCAGTTCTTCTCTGAGCCGCTAGCAGTCTCGTTTTGGTGGCAGTCTTGTTCTCCTGTTCTTGGAAGCGAGGCCTTTTGGAGTGAAACGGAAACCAGCCTGGGAAAGGACGTAGTTCCCTAGGTTTGATGAATATCACTTTCACCTCTTAAACATCGATAGAATGGAATGGAATAGGAAATATGGAATGGAATGGAATAGGAAATATGGAATAGAATGGAATAGGAAATATGGAATGGAATGGAATAGGAAATATGGAATGGGATGGAATAAAATAGGAAATATGGAATGGAATAGGAAATATGGAATGGAATAGGAAATATGGAATTGAATGGAATGGAATAGGAAATATGGAATGGAATAGAATAGAATAGAATAGAATAGAATAGAATAGAATAGAATAGAATAGAATAGAATAGAACAGAATATACAGAATGGAATGGAATGGAATGGAATAGATCTGGAAGGGACATTGGAAGCCATCTAGTCCAATCCCCTGCTCAGGCAGGAAACCCTATACCATTTCAGACAAATGGCTGTCCAGTCTCTTCTTAAAAATCTCCGGTGTTGGAGCATTCACCGCTTCTGGAGGCAGGTTGTTCCACTGGTTAATTGTTGCCGCTGTCAGGAAATTTCTCCTTAATTCTAGGTTGCTTCTCTCCTTGATGAGTTTCCATCCATTGCTTCTTGTCCTGCCTTCAGGCACTTTGGAGAATAGCTTGACTCCCTCTTCTTTGGGGCAGCCCCTGAGATACTGGAAAACTGCTATCATGTCTCCCCTCGTATATAGGGAAGATATATGGTGGACCTTGTCAGTTAAAGAATTCTGGTTGGTGAGGTCCAGGAAGAGAGCCTTCTTTGTCATTCCCCCCCTCCTTTGGATTATACTCCCCCAGGGTGGGGGGATGTGGGCCCCCGGTTCCTTGGCTTTTTGAAAATACCTAAAGTCTGGCTCTGGCATCTTGCTTGAAGCTCAAAGAGGAGTACAGTTAGCATTCTGCCTGCCTTTTAATTAACTTTTAATGTCACATTTTTAACTATTCTTGCCCTATTTTAAATGTTTATATTGCATTTTGGTGCTGCTAACCTTTTATTTGTACCCCGTCCAGGGGTCTCTCCACGAAGGAGATGGATGTCTTCTAAATGTGATAGATAGATAGATAAATCAAGTTGCTTAGGTTCCATTGTTATGGAAGGACCCTATAATGAGGCGGCTTTATCTCACCCAACTGTCCTCTCTTTTCCTCAAATCTCCCAGAATGCTCTGGGCTATCACAGTGACAAAGGGCTGCTGTCTTCCTTGGTCAGCTGGATTGTGGCAGGCAACATCACACCTTCCTTCATTGAGGGAAATGCTAACCCCACACAGGTAAGAGTTGAAATGCTAAAATTAGCTTGAAGTTTATGGACCGCTCTTGCAGGACAGGGGTCTCCAACCCCTGGGCCGTGGACTGCTACCGGGCCGCAGCATGCCCCAAACCAGTCTGCACAAACACGCAAAGCCCCATCCGTGAGATGCAGGTAGTATACAAATAACCTCTCCACGGAACCGGTGATCCCTGGTGCCCAAACGTTTGGGGGCCTTTGTTGTAGCGGATGACCAGGTGGCACCGCCTGCGTACATCTTTATTACTTCACAAAGACAAACTCCCCTTTTAATAATTCAAGGTGCTGGTGATGACCTATAAAGCCCTAAATGGCATCGGTCCAGATTATCTCAGGGAGCACCTGCTGCCAGCATTAGCCCACTGCCTTGGTGGCGCAGTGGGCTAATGCCTCTTTAAGTAACACCAGCTGCCTGCAATTAGTGCAGGTTCGCGTCCCACCAGGCTCAAGGTTGACTCAGCCTTCCATCCTTCCCAGGTAGGTAAAATGAGGACCCAGATTGTTGGGGGCAATAAGCTGACTTTGTAATAATGCCGCTTGGGGTGTGTGTGAAAGCCCTAATAAGCAGGCATATACATAGAATGAAGGCTACTGCTAAGTTTGTAAGCCGCCCTGAGTCTTCGGAGAAGGGCGGGATATAAATGGAATAAAAATAAAAATAAATAAATAAAATCGTCCTGTGCACTCCCACAGGGAGGGCCTCCTTAGGGTTCCGCTGGTTAGGGAATGCCGGCGGGTGATTCCAAGGGGGAGGGCGTTCTCTGTGGGCGCGCCTGCCCTATGGAATGAACTGCCGGTGGAACTTCGGACTGCCCTGGACCTTCGCTCGTTTCGCCGGGACCTGAAAACTTGGTTATTTGATCTTTCTGGCCTGGACTGAGGGGGTTTTAATTTAATTTTAAATTTTAAATTTTAATTTGTTTTAATTGTGGGCTAGTCTTAATTTAATTCTATTTTAATTTTATTTATTTGTATTGTTTAATTCGCCCTGTAAACCGCCCTAAGTCCTTCGGGAATAAATCAATTAATAAATAAATAAATAATAAATAAATAATGAGGCTGGAAAACCAACCCCTTTTATTTGAGTTACAGACCTGCTAAATTGTCCCAAAAGCAAAAGCAACAGAACACGTTTTGCAACGGAGAGTTGCTCAAAACAAAACGGAGCACAAGTCAAACAGGAAATAGTTCACCGGCAAAGCAAACAAAACATGATCCCATGAAAGTTGAGTCCTTCGCAAATGGTTGCCTCCAGCAACCAGCCCTGCCCACACATCCCCTTTTTGTTATGCGGCCCCCAAGGCGTGGCTTCTCAGTGTCTTCTCCTCCCTTGGAGTCGCCCCATTGCCTCCCTCTGTCCTACTCGTGTGGCCTGTCTGCGTTTACGAGTGTCTATAATGTCCTCCAGCTGTGCATCCTCAAATTCTGACTCAGCTTCCCAGCACAGCTGGGTCTCACCCTGAGCACAAGTGGAGGGGCCAGGTTCTTCCTCACTTTGTAAGTCCTGTAGCTCATCAGAGCCTTCCTCCGACTCTGATGGCTCCTCAGGCCCCTCCTCCTCCTCCTCTGATTCCCCGGACTCAGCGGCCAGGATCACAGGCTGGCACGGAATCACAACAGCATCCTTATGCAACCACTAAGAGACCCAAGTCCAGGCCACTGTCAGGTCCACCATGCAGGTGCCCTGCCATTCTGTTGGAGGGAGGGGTGACGGATGCTTTTAGCCTTCTTCCCATACTTTCTCTTTTGCTGTAACTGCTTGGGAATTAGGGAGGGGGATTGTCTTCGGAGAAGAAGCAGAAGACTCCTCCTTAGCTGGTTCCAGCCTGGTTCCAAGGCCGTCGTGCCCCGAGGGTGATCTGTTACCTACCCGGCACCTCAGCGTTCTCAAAACAACCCTGTGGCATCATATTGACTGCCAGTGGACTGATCAGGATGGGTCTGGGATGTTGGGTTTTGGGGAAATGAAGGAATCGCTTTGCCCTTTGGGCAGGACCATCAGACTCCGGCTGACTTGTCTGCATTCTCTGCTTCCAACTATCTCTCGTTCAAAGTTCTTTGGAGTCAAAGAGTTTTGCTTTCCCGAGGGACCAGCTAGGGCAGGCCCTTACAGCCGCGGTGAATTCCGGCGACTCTTACCTAGGGCCAATTTGCCTTGACCGTTAGTAGATCAGATTTTTGGGTATAGGTGGCAGGGTATAGAGCTTCTAAGTGCTTTGAACTCAACTCCTGCTCCTGGTTAGTTGCACCTGATAGTTCTTAGCTTCCCATGAAACCATCTTCCTCCATTGACTTAAGATGGTCTTCCAAGATCACATGGAGGAGGAGGCACTGTGGTGCTTTCTCCTACAATGGGGAGGCAGCGAATGCTCCAAGTCCTGTCTCCTGAGGACAGGGGTAGGCAACCTTGGCTCTTTTATGACTGGTGGACTTCAACTCCCAGAATTCCTGAGCCAGCGTGGGGGAACTATGGCCCCTTCATGACTCGTGGACTTCAACTCCCAGAATTCCTGAGCCAGCCTGGCTCAGCTTGGAAACCTCTCCCTTTCCCCTCAGCAAGGCCGACTGAGGGATTCTGGGAGTTGAAGTCCACCAATCATAAAAGGGCCAAGGTTGCCTAGCCCTGCCTTAGGAGATCTATCTAATGCAGAGGTCTCCAACCCCCGGTCTGTGGACCGGTACCGGGCCATGGCATGCCAGCAACCGGTCTGCACAAACAAGCCAAGCCCCATCCGCGGGATGCAGGCAGCACACAAAACCACGCACCCTCCGGTCCGCAGAAAAACCTCTCCATGGAACCAGTGATCCCTGGTGCCCCAAAGGTTGGGGACCTCTGATCTAATGGGTCCAAGAAGAAGAACCTTCATCCTGGTGGCTGCTTCCCTCTGGAACATCATCTCTGGAGAGATAACATCACACACACAGACACACACCCCACTTTGACACACTTTCCCAAGGCGCTGAAGAACCTGGTTTTTCCACCTGGCCCCAGAGTGTGATGGAACCCATCAAATGGCTCATTTGGTTGCTGTCATCAGGGAATTGGGGGTGGATGGGTGGGTGGGATAGGAGTAACTGCTTTTGTTGCTGTTCGTACTGGGCTGTCGTCCTTGTAAGCTGCCTGGAAGCGAGTTGGGTGGCCGTATCAATTTTCATAAATCAACAAACGTGGTGTTTGTTTGACGTGGTGGCTCAGTGGGTTAGGACGCTGAGCTTGTCGATCAGAAGGTCGGCAGTTTGGCGGGTCGAATCCCGAGTGCCGCGTAACAGAGTGAGCGCCTGTTACTCGTCCCAGCTTCTGCCAACCTAGCAGTTCGAAAGCACGTAAAAATGCAAGTAGAAAAATAGGGACCACTCCGGTGGGAAGGTAACAGCGTTCCGTGCGCCTTTGGCGTCTAGTCATGCCGGCCACATGACCACGGAGACGTCCTTGGACAAGCGCTGGCTCTTTGGCTTTGAAACGGAGATGAGCACCGGCCCCTAGAGTCGGAAACGACTAGCACACATGTGCGGGGGAACCTTTACCTTTACTATCAATTTTCATAAATCAACAAACAGGCCCGTGTGTCTTTCTGACTTAACAGGTTTGGTTTGCGTGGAGCGTTCTGAACATGGAGTCCATATTCGAAGAGGATTCCCAGCTCCGTAGAGTCGTGGTGAGGGAGTTGGTTACCAGTTCTGTTTCGCCTGACCAGGCTCTGAAGGTAAATCAGAAAATTATTCTTCATTTCTATGGCGTCTCTCAGAATAGAGGCTTTGCCTGGTGAGTGTGAGGCGTTGATAAAAGAGAACATTTGTACCTCAGGGTTGACACGAGGGCTCCTTGGTGCTCCCTCAGCACGGCTGTTTTCTTGCAGACGTTTCAGGACCCAAACTAGGAAACATCCTCAGGGCTAGAAGAGAGAGGTATTTATGGAGAGGAGTAGGAGTAGTAGTAGTAGGAGTAGTAGAACTAGAAGTAGTAATTGGAGGGACCTTGGAGGTCGTCTGCTCCAATCCCCTGCTCAGCCAGGAAACATATCTGATCCCAATAAGTTCTTGGCATTTTACATTTATACCAAATAGGTAAACATTTTTAAATAATTGTACTGTAACTCTGTTTTGGCAATGCTTCAGAACAATGAAGCTCTGGGAATTAAATGTTATATAAAAATGAATAAATCCATTACTGGAGACCATCTAACCCTCTTCCTTCCTTCCTTCCTTCCTTCCTTCCTTCCTTCCTTCCTTCCTTCCTTCCTTCCTTCCTTCCTTCCTTCCTTCCTCCCTCCCTCCCTCCCTCCCTCCCTCCCTCCCTCCCTCCCTCCCTCCCTCCCTCCCTTTTTCTTTCCTTCCTTCCCTCCGTCCCTCCGTCCCTTCTTTTCTCCTTCCTTCCTTCCATCCATCCTCTTTCCTCCCTGCCTTCTTCCCCTCCATCCTATCCTTCCTCTCTCCCTTCCATTCTCCTTTCTTTTCTTCCTCCCTCTTTCCCTTCTTTCCATCCTTGCTTTCCTCTCTCCCCTCCCTTCCTTCTTTCCTCCCTTCCCCTCCCTCCCTCCCTCCCACAGAATGCTCAGACCCAGCTGAAGCTCCCGGTGGTGCCTTCTCTTCAGCGCCTGCTGATTTACCGGTGGGCTCACCAAGTCCTGAGCACTCCGGTGGATCACCCTCTCCTACCGCTTATTTGCCAAAAATTCTTCCTTCTCTATTTACAGCGCCCGGGATTACAGGATGGGTGAGTAACCGTTGGTCAACGATGGGGGACTTTGCGGAACGGTGTGAGTTGTTTTCAATGCCGGTAGCCCCGTGATCAAATGGTCTAGTCTAGTTTTAAGAGTGGACAGGCTCTTTGGCCTAGAGGTTAAGGCACCAGGATGGAAACCAGGAGACAGTGAGTTCTAGTGCCACCTTAGGCATCAAAGCCAGCTTATTGACTTTGAGCCAGTCACCAGGAGACTGAGTTCTAGTCCCGCCTTAGACATGAAAGCCAGCTGGGTGACTTTGGTCTAGTTCAGGGGTAGGCAACCTTGGCTCTTTTACGACTCGTGGACTTCAACTCCCAGAATTCCTGAGCCAGCATGGGGGAACTACAGCCCCCTCATGACTCGTGGACTTCAACTCCCAGAATTCCTGAGCCAGCGTGGGGGAACTATGACCCCTTCATGATTTGTGGACTTCAGCTCCCAGAATTCCTGAGCCAGCATGGGGGAACTATGGGCCCTTCATGACTGGTGGACTTCAACTCCCAGAATTCCTCAGCCAGCATGGGGGAACTATGACCCCTTCATGACTGGTGGACTTCAACTCCCAGAATTCCTCAGCCAGCATGGGGGAACTATGACCCCTTCATGACTGGTGGACTTCAACTCCCAGAATTCCTGAGCCAGCATGGGGGAACTATGGGCCCTTCATGATTCGTGGACTTCAACTCCCAGAATTCCTCAGCCAGCATGGGGGAAACTTTGGCCCCTTCATGACTTGTGGACTTCAACTCCCAGAATTCCTCAGCCAGCATGGGGGAACTATGACCCCTTCATGACTGGTGGACTTCAACTCCCAGAATTCCTGAGCCAGCATGGGGGAACTATAGGCCCTTCATGATTCGTGGACTTCAACTCCCAGAATTCCTCAGCCAGCATGGGGGAACTATGACCCCTTCATGACTGGTGGACTTCAACTCCCAGAATTCCTCAGCCAGCACGGCTCAGCTTGGAAACCTCTCCCTTTCCCCTCAGCAGGGCTGGCTCAGGAATTCTGGGAGTTGAAGTCCACCAGTCATGAAGGGGCCATAGTTCCCCCATGCTGGCTCAGGAATTCTGGGAGTTGAAATCCACGAATCATGAAGGGCCCATAGTTCCCCCATGCTGGCTCAGGAATTCTGGGAGTTGAAGTCCACCAGTCATGAAGGGGCCTAACCCTAACCCCTGGCCTAGTCCCTCTCAGCCTAACTGGGGAAAATAGGAGGAAAGTGCATTAGATATGCTTGCTGCCTTGAGTTATTTATCAAAACAATAAAGGCGGGATACAAAAATCTAAAGGAATCTAAATAAAATACCTGTAGAAAAGGTCTCTATATATCCTAGAGAGCCCCACCCAACTGTCATTAAAGTGTATATATTTCAAAATATATGTAGATTTTTTTTAAAAAAATACATAAGAATGGGGAAGAAATGGCATAGAAGCCAGTGGTGAATTACACACCAGGAATATAACATAAGTTGTGTTGGTTATAAGTCAGGGATCCCCAACTAGTGATCCGTGGCCTATTTGCAACTGGTCCACATGAGTGACTGGCTGGTGCGTGCATGAGCATCATGGGTGCTCGGAGCCCCACTTGTGCAAGGGTCGCGGGCGCTCGGCCCCATTTGCATGAGGGCCGCAGGTGCTCAGGGCCCTAGTCGTGTGAGTTTCACGGGTACTCGGGGTCCCATTTGTACGAGGGTCATGTGTGCTCAGGGCCCCACTTGTGTGAGGGTCATGGGTGCTCGGCCCCATTTGAGGGTCGCGGTTGCTTTGGGCCTCATTTGTGTGAGGGTCATGGGCGCTCAGGGTCCCATTTGAGGGTCACGGCGCTCAGGACCCCATTTGTGTGAGGGTCATGGGTGCTCAGGGTCCCATTTGTGTGAGGGTCATGTACGCTCAGGGTCCCATTTGAGGGTCACAGCGCTCAGGACCCCATTTGTGTGTGTCAAGGTAAAAATCACCTTTGTAGAGGGCGACGGACCGTGCTTCAGAGAATGCATGATGTGCATGCAGGAAGGCAAGAAAAACACGACGCATAATCTTACTAAATACCTTTTACTTACAAAAATATAAAAACTAAATATATAGTATACAGAGAGCTGGCTAGCTACATCCTAACGTAACAGACAGTAATAGCAAAGTGAAAGAAACAATAAAAATAACACTGTGTGAACCTCTTCTAGACATGCGCACTAAACAGACTAAAACCATAACATAACTGGTCATATGGGATTCACTATGGTTACCAGATAAGTTATCACAACAGGTGCAGAGAGCAGGGGAAATGTACAGTTAGAAATGAACTTTCTGACGAACAAAAAAAAAAACGTGCAGTGACATTCCCCTTCTTTCGTCAGCAAAGTGAAGACTCATGTAAGGCACATCTTCTCACGCAGATACTCATGCTGGGCTATAGGAAGTGGTTTGTTCAGCATGTCAGCAATTTGATCACGTGTAGGCACATACTGTAATGTCACAAAACCTTGTTTAACCAGTTGCCTTATATTTTGATATCGGATGTCAATGTGTCTGGACCTTGAACCTGTAAAACGTGTTTCAGAAATATAAACCACAGATTCATTATCTTCCATCACTGTGATCGGTCGAATCGGATGTGTCCAGATATCTGTGACTAAAGCATCAAACCAGGTTAAAGAATTGCATGCATCAGACACACAAGCATACTCAGCTTCTGTAGAGGAACAAGAAACAAAATTCTGTTTAAGCACATGCCAGTAAACAGGACATCCATTCAAAAACATCATATAACCTGATGTACTTTTCCGTGACTTCTTATCACTCGCCCAATCTGAATCTGCATAACAACATAGCTCTGCATAGTCAGTATGTGTTGGTTCCAACAACAACTTCATGTCTTTGGTGTGTTTTAGATACCTCAATAACTTTTTAACACATGTCCAATGAAACTGTTTTGCCTTGCCTACGTGACGTGATAAAAGATTAACACTAAGTGCAATGTCGGGTCTAGTCCAACTACTAATATACAGCAGCGACCCAATGACTGAGCGATATAGTGTTTGATCTTCGAACTCAGGACTTGGTTCATGTGCCAAAATGTGAAAGTCAGTTTGCATGGGTATACTCACAGGCTTAGCGTCCTCCATGTTACAGTGATGTAACAGTTGTTCAATCTTCTCTTCTTGTGTGAGACTAAACCCCTTCTGAGTTTTGGCAATTTGAACACCTAAATAAGTGTTAATACATCCTAAACACTTCAACGTGAAAAACTTTTGTAAAGCTTTAGCAAAAACCTCACTCATCTGCTTATTTGGACCAATATAAACAATATCATCGACATAAACAAGAATTATCTCATACCTATTACCGGATCTTTTAGTAAACACGCATTCATCTGTTTCGGACTTAATAAAGCCCATTGAATTTAGTTTGTCAGAAAGACATAAGTACCACATTAAACCAGACTGTTTCAGACCATAAAGACTTTTGTGTAGAAACCAGGTATCCCCTTCTTGCTGTCGGAAACCTGGAGGACCTTTGACGTAGATGTCCTCATCAAGATCAGCGTGTAGATAAGCCGTTTCAACGTCGAACTGGAACACTTCCAGGCCAAGGATAGTTGCAGTGGCTAAAGCAATTTTCACACTTTCAGTCCGCACTGTGGGTGAGTATGTATTTGTATAGTCCTCAGGATAACGTTGAGCGAAACCCTGGGCTACCAGTCTGGCCTTGTACAACGACTCACCATTCGGCTTCTTTTTGATCCTGTAGACCCATCGAGTACCAATAACTTTCTTGTTTGCTGGAGGGCTTGCAGGCGTAAACACTTGGAGTTTCTTTAGACTGTCCATTTCAGCCTGCATTGCCTCAAACCATTTATCTTGTTCTGATTCAGGAAGATGTTTGATCTGTGTGAACTTCTCAGGTGGAAGTGTAACATTACAAATCAAAGGTACAGGTGTTTTTGTTACTTGCCACGAATACCGTTTTGGAGGGATTCCCTTTCTGGACCTCTTGGAACGTCTCGGGCCAACCGTCCATTCTTCTTCTGTGTTGTCCTCGTCTTCATCATCGTCGCCAGCAGCAACATCAGCGGCTTGCGAAGACGGAACAGTAGGTTGAGAAGACCTCGTGGAAGGAACATTCTCCTGTGAATCTTGATCATCAGGTTGCGTGGCATCAGCAACATCATCTCTAGGAAAATAAACTCCAGGATCGTTAGAATGAATCCTGGACCAGTCAGCATCTTCCTCAAAAGTAGCAGATTGTGAAACCACAATAACATGATGAGAGTCAATGTATTTGCTCCATTTTGAATTATCATCAATGCCCATAAATCTCATCCTTTTTGCTGCAGGACCCCCTTTCTTTCTTTGGGCTAATGGAATATTCACCATAGCATAGGAACCAAAAATATGGAGATGTGAGAGATCAGGCTTGTGTCCATACAACATGAAATAAGGGGTCTGATTTATCACACTACTCCAAGTACGGTTGATGATATGGTTAGCATATTTGATAGCTTCACCCCAGTATGGAAGACTGAGGTTAGCATCTTCAAGAAGGCAACGCATCATGGTTTGCAAAACTCCATTTCTGCGTTCTGCCACTCCATTTTCAGCTGGAGTATAAGGAGCAGATGTCTGATGTACTATCCCATTCTCACGCATCCAGTCCTGGAAACGCTGAGACATGAATTCAGCACCACGATCACTCTGGATTCTGGCAATGTTGACCTCGAATTGGGTATAGACAAGACTAGCAAAGTCTTTAAAGATCTGAAAGGTCTCAGATTTTTCTTTCATAGGATATACATATCCATATCTAGAATAATTATCAACGATTGTCAAGAAATATCTTTTACCACCAAGTGTGGGTTCAAAAGGACCAACTATGTCAGTGTGTACCAAATCAAAAATGCGTGTTGACAGGCGTGTAGCGCGTTTTGGAATTGCTGCTGCCTTGGATTTGGCTTTCTTGCAGACAGCACAGTCCAAGAACACCTTACACCCCTTTAGATCCAAACCTCTTGCGAACTCTGGCATCTTCTTCAGAACACGGAGACTGGCATGACCCAATCTTCTGTGCCACTTATGGATACACCTGGAATGCAAAGGTTTACCTGTTAGTGAATTCTCAACATTAGCATTTTTATTAGGAACCCCAGGCTTGCTGTGAGCAACCTGTGTCTTTTTTGTATTTTTATTAGTATCAGGAACCTTTGGAGTAGCAACAGGATCTCTCTCTGGGACGTCTCTCTCTGGGCCTGTTCTCTTTGGAACGTGTATACTTGCCTGCTCTTGCTGCTTAGACTTTGGTTTTAAGTAATAAACACCACCAATCAACATGGTTTCAGCAACAATATCTCCGTCTTTGACTATATAACTTGCTTTTTCAAGATGGTGGACCTGAAAATGAGAAAACCTAGACAAATGACTCTGACTAAGCAAATTACTACTGGCAGACGGAACGTAGTAAACATTTGGAATGAGAGCACCGAGCTCTTCAATGTAGACAGTTCCTTTTCCCATGACCTGAACAGGATGATTGGAAAAAGAATAAAGTTCACGAAGTTCAGGTTCAGGCTCGTGCATCTCTGTGAAAAGCTCTTTTCTGTAGGTAACATGTAATGCTGCTCCGCTGTCCAAAGTCCAAAGAAGTCGTCTGTCATACTCTGGTTGAGGCTGTGGATCGTTGGTCACAACTAATGTGACAAGTGGAGCTTGTGGATCACGCCTGAAACCACGACCACGACCTTGTCGTCCGCCTCTACCTCTGCTTCCTCTGGAATCTGTTCCTCTGGGCTGGTATGTGACGGGCGCTGGAACTCGTTGGGGACAATCCCGGGTGGCATGTCCCACACGATTGCAGATGTAGCATCTTGGCATCCTTGGAACGTAGGTCCTTCCACGGAAGGCACGCCTCGCTGAAGCTCTTGATGCAGGTGGTTCCCTTAAATGTGGTGCAGCTTGCATAAGTGCCTCTTCTTCGGCTAAAATTCTGCATACATGATCCACTGTGCGTTGAGCAATAGGCACTTGATTGATCTTGGAAATAGCATCTTTCCACTCATGATTCAAAGAATTAATGATAATGCTGATCATTTGAAAATCATCAATAGGATAGCCTTTTTCGCCCAGTTCTTTTCTAATACCTTTCATTGTAGTCAAATGTGCTCCAATATGTTCACCAGGTTTTAATCTGGAACCATGAAACTCAGACAAAAGTAAACATGTAGACTCAATTGATGTAGGCCGATAACATGTCTCTAACTGAGTCCAAATTTGTTGGGCAGTTGCATCGTGTGAAAACGTGAGCTGCAATTCAGTGTCCATTGACATCAATAAAGTTGTGCATGCTCTATTATCCAAGTCCCATATGTCAGGAGTCCATGGCTGGGCAGGAGGATTAAACACCATCATGTGAGTACCTTCTCTGCGTAGCAAAAGTCCAACCTCACTGACCCATGCCCTGTAATTCTGTCCTGACTTCTTTAATTTTGAATCACCAGCCAGTGGTACAATGGAAGGTGTTTGATGAGGAATATACAATTGAGGTACTGGCTGTGCAGGTTGTGCAATCTGACCATAACCTGCAGGGCGCACCAGTGGCATCTGTGCCTGGACATGCGGCAATTGCATTGAAGCTGCCGGTAGTCTTGGTGCTGGCTGTGACTGTCTTTGAGCTGCTATTCCACCCTGGCCAGCAGGAGGCGCTGGCGCTGGGGCTGGTGCATTAGCATAACCTGCAGATGACACTGGCCTTCGAATATAAGAACCCGGTGGCAATTGCATGTGGGTTAAATATGGCTGTGCTCTGCCAGGTAGAGGGACTTGCATAGAAGCAATATTAACAGGAGAAGCAATAGTAACAGGAATCCTAGCACCATCAGGGACTGGAGCCTCAGATAACGGCAGAAATCTTGTATCTCTGAGCAAAGACTCCTCCATAGACAATTGCGAGAGTGAGAGCTCCAATTTATGTCTTAATGCAGCTTCACCAGTAGATGGTGCTACAACATTTGCTTCAGGCATCACTGTGGCTCTGTATGGCTTTTGGGACAGCCCATAATCATGTGACATAGGAGCCTCCGGTTCCCATTCGTCTTGCATGACACTCAATGATGGGCGTGACTTTGGCTTTGGGGAAGAAGGAGGCAATATGGCTTCTCCTTGTGGGTGTGGCAATATGGCCGGTTCATGCTCATAATTCCTCTCATATTGACAGTGTGAGGTTCATGGGTGGTCAGGGTCCCATTCGTGTGAGGGTCATGGGCTCTCAGGGTCCCATTTGAGGGTCACGGGCGCTCAGGACTCCATTTGTGTGAGGGTCATGGGTGCTCGGGGTCCCATTTGTGTGAGGGTCACGGGCGCTCAGGGTCCCATTTGAGGGTCACGGGCGCTCAGGGTCCCATTTGAGGGTCACGGGCGCTCAGGACCCCATTTGTGTGAGGGTCATGGGTGCTCGGGGTCCCATTTGTGTGAGGGTCATGGGCGCTCAGGACCCCATTTGAGGGTCACGGGCGCTCAGGACTCCATTTGTGTGAGGGTCATGGGTGCTCGGGGTCCCATTTGTTTGAGGGTCACGAGCGCTCAGGGTCCCATTTGAGGGTCACGGGCGCTCAGGACCCCATTTGTGTGAGGGTCACGGGCGCTCAGGACCCCATTTGTGTGAGGGTCACGGGTGCTGGGGGTCCCATTTGTGTGAGTTTTGCGGGTGCTGGGGCCCCCCTTTGTGCGAGAGTCGCGGGTGCTCGGGGCCCCACTCGTGTGAGAATTGTGGGTGCTCAGGGCCCCATTTGCGTAACGGGTGCTCATTCACGTGCACGCACTGCCCCTCCCCCAAAGCCATCCCCTCTTTCTCCCCTTCCCACCGGAAAGGTTGGGGAGCTGTGTTCTAAACGACAGGATTTCTGCTTTGAAGGCTACCCAAGGACGGCTGCGTCGGCAGGCGATTCTTCCAGGGTGCTGCTCATCTTAGCCTGCTGAATGAGCTGAAGCAGCATCTGACTGAGGCCACCGACTTCCACCATTCGGCTAGCAAAGTGCTCCAGTTGGACAGCCCAGCAGGGGGAAGCGAAACTCCAACAGCCAAAGGGTTCACCAAGGCCAATTATGTGGCTTTCTTGGAGCTTCACAAGGACCTTGTCAGGTAAACTTGGATGGCCTTTAGACTGCCGTGTCTCCAAGGATCTTGGCTAATAATGGGGAGTCCAAGATCCATGGATTCATGGAGGTTGGATGGAGAATCCACCCAGATGTGCCCTGAATTGTCTCAAGCCAATCTAACCTTTAGCAGGGGTCTTCAAACCTGGCAACTTTAAGACTTGTGGACTTCAACTCCCAGAATTCCTCAGCCAGCCAGAGCTGGCTGAGGAATTCTGGGAGCTGAAGTCCACAAGTCTTAAAGTTGCCAAGTTTGAAGACGCCTGGCCTTGAGGATGTCACATGATTCCATTGTGAACAAGGCAAACAAACTTGCTTGAGGAACCCCTATCGGGCTTCTGAGGAACTTCTTGGCTTCATGATTGATGCTCAAATAATTTATGAAACTGGTTATGTTATACTTGGAAAGCAATTCGGATGTAGCCTGGTCTTTTTTTGTTGATTCTGTGGCATATGTACAGTTTGAAGAAACTTGTGTGTCTCCTGCTTCAGACCTTCTTATTCTGGATATGTTTTCAGGCTTTTTTCCACATTTGTTCTGTGGCTGGAAGAAGACAGGTTCCAGAAAGGGGACATCTACATTCCCTCTTTGCCCAAGCAATACGATGGACATCGGCTTGCCAAGATCATGCAGAACCAGCAGGTAAAAAAAGGAATGGATTGGTTATATGTTAGGTATATGTAAGAGTGTAGGTCAGGGGGTCTTCAAACTTGGCCCTTTTATGACTGGTGGACTTTAACTCCCAGAATTCCTTAGCCAGGCAAGCTGGCTGAGGAATTCTGGAAGTTGAAGTCCACCAGTCATAAAAGGGCCAAGTTTGAAGACCCCTGAGAGTCTGGATCCAAGCCCGCAGTTTCATTAAAACGGCCGACTGAGGAATTCTGGGAGTTGAAGTCCACCAGTCATAAAAGGGCCATGTTTGAAGACCCCTGGTCTGGATCCAAGCCCGCAGTTTCATCAAAATGGCCGACTGAGGAATTCTGGGAGTTGAAGTCCACCAGTCATAAAAGGGCCAAGTTTGAAGACCCCTGAGAGTTTGGATCCAAGCCCGCAGTTTCATCAAAATGGCCGACTGAGGAATTCTGGGAGTTGAAGTCCACCAGTCATAAAAGGGCCAAGTTTGAAGACCCCTGAGAGTCTGGATCCAAGCCCGCAGTTTCATCAAAATGGCCGACTGAGGAATTCTGGGAGTTGAAGTCCACCAGTCATAAAAGGGCCAGGTTTGAAGACCCCTGAGAGTCTGGATCCAAGCCCGCAGTTTCATCAAAATGGCCGACTGAGGAATTCTGGGAGTTGAAGTCCACCAGTCATAAAAGGGCCAAGTTTGAAGACCCCTGAGAGTCTGGATCCAAGCCCGCAGTTTCATCAAAATGGCCGACTGAGGAATTCTGGGAGTTGAAGTCCACCAGTCATAAAAGGGGCAAGTTTGAAGACCCCTGGTGTAGGTCTATACATACGTTGTATATAATATGTTTTAAACGTGTGTTATGTATGTGTACACTTTGAGAGGCAACAACTAAGTTTCATTTTTAATGTGTGCCATTGTGCCCACAGTAAAAAAAAATTGACAATAAAGGTTATCTAATTGGGTTTCTCTTAAGTGTTGGAGCAGTCACAACTTCTGGACGCAGGTTGTTCCACTGGTTAATTGGAATAGAGTAGAATAGAGCTGGAAGGGATCTTGGAGGTCTTCTAGTCCAACCCCCTGCTCAGGCAGGAAACCCTGCACTATTTCAGACAAGTGGCTGTCTAGTCTCTTCTTAAAACCTTCCAGTGTTGGAGCATTCACAGCTTCTGGAGGCAGGTGGTTCCACTGGTTAATTGTTCCGACTGTCAGGAAATTTCTCCTTAGTTCTAGGTTGCTTCTCTCTTTGCTTGTCAGAAGGTCACAAAAGGGGATCACATGACCCGGGGCACTGCAAACGTCATTAAACACATGCCAGTTGCCAAGCATCCAAATTTTGATCACGTGACCCTGGGGAGGTTGCAGCGGTCACAAGTGTGAAAAATGGTCACAAGTCACTTTTTTCAGTGCCGAAAAACCATAATTTCACACATAATTTCAAACGGTCACAAAATGAATGGTTGTAAGTGAAGGGCTACTTGTAATGGGCCTCAGTGGCTCCTCCGTTCTGATTCACTGTGGATTTGACAGATCATTTTGAATTACGCAGAAGTGCGATTGCACTGGCGCAAGGGGACCTCAAAGCCTCCATTCCCTTTAGCATCCCTGCTAACTGGCAGCCACCCCAAGCAGGGTGGTGGTGGTGGGGTTTAAATTAAAGTTGAGTGCTTTAATTGATCTTCCTGGCAACTAAAAATGTCTTTCTCCCTGTTTGCCGCTTTTTCCTGCCCACCTGCTGCTGGCTTGAAGGATCTCTGGATGGAATTTGTCAACGTTCAGCAGATTCAGCATGAGTTCCAGGAAACCTTAGACCTCTGGTTTCGAGTCAGAGTGGGACCCCTCCCTGCCTCAAGTGCTTCGCCGGCCCAGACAGACTTCACCGACCCTTTGTTAGGTATTTTATTTATTGAAATGTGTTTGAATATTAGTAGCTCAGATTGGTAATTGGAGCCGTTCGTTTAATGGCATGGTTCCGACAGATGAAACTCTTCAAAAGAACTTTGAGGCATTGTTTACCTTAAAGAATCTTTATTCGAGGAGCACAGCATCGGCACTAACACAGTCGAAGCCAAAATCTGAGTTCCCCTCCCCTGAGCACCTAGTATCAAAGCACAATTCCCTCCTTCAATTAACAGTCATAAATCACATTCCCCAGTTAGCTCGAAGGGCGGGCTTCCTCTCCAGCTCTCCAGCCCGCCAATTCTTTATCGGCTCTGGGCTCAGTAACCTTGATTCTCATGCTAAGTTTAGTGTTGTTATGTCTAGCTGGGCTCTCATTCACCTCCCCCCCCCTTCCAGCATCATCTAACTCTAAAAGCAAAAGATAAAAAGATGGCTGCATTTCCCTTTGTTGTCGATGCAAAAACATCCGATGTTAGCAGCGTCGACAAACGCTTTGCATTTCTTCCTTTCCCCCCCCCCCCCAGCCAAGGAACGGATTATCACCAGCCTGAAGAAATACGATGAGCCCCAGCCCCCTCTGTCTCTTCAACCAATGAAAGCTCCCGTGCCCGTCATTTCCCCGGCTAGCTTGGTAAACCAACATGAAGCCAAAGAATTGACTTGCACCAATCTCAGGATCTTTCAACGGCACGCGAAGTAAGAATTTCTTTTTTTCTTTTCTTCTGCTGTGTTTGCTTTCTCTCTCTCTCTCTCTCTCTCTCTCTCTCTCTCTCTCTCTCTCTCTCTCTCTCTCTCTCTCTCTCTTTTTTGAACTGTGCTTAGTTATGGTGTCCTTAAGTACAGACAGTCGGACTAGGGGTGACATGATAGCAGTCTTGCAACATTTGAGGGGCTCTCGCAGAAGGGGGGGGTTGTAGACTTATTGTCCAAAAATTTGCAGCATTAGCCTTGGTGAACTCTTCAGCTTCCGCCTTCCGTTATGTATTCAAGGTGGACAGTGTTTAATATTTATTTCTTACGTATATGTAGGGGTGTGGGTCGATACATATGTTGTATATAGTATGTTTAGGTGTGTGTCATGTATGTGTTTCACTTGGAGAGCGGGCAACTAAATTTCATTTTTGAAATTTAAAATGACAATAAAGGTGGTCTTGTCTTGTCCTGTCCTGTCCTGTCCTGTCCTGTCCTGTCCTGTCCTGTCTTGTCTTGTCTTGTCTTGTCTTGTCTTGTCCTGTCCTGTCCTGTCCTGTCCTGTCCTGTCCTGTCCTGTCCTGTCTTGTCTTACTTTAACTTACCTTACCTTGATCAAAACACCAGAGGGCAGGAGAAGAAGTAATGGATGGAATTAAAAAGAGATTCAACCTAATCAGTACACCCAATCAACAGAATAACATTATGACAGAGTTGGAAGGGACCTTGAAGGTCTTCTAGTCCAACCCCCTGCTCAAGCAGGAGATCTTATACACCATTCCAGACAAAATGGTTGTCCAAACTCTTTTTTTAAAAAAAACAAACCTCCAGTGATGAAGCACCCACAGTTTTTGGAGACAGGACATCCCATTGATAAATTGTTCTCACTGTTGCCTCCAGAAGCGGTGGGTGCTCCCATCCCTGGAGGCTTTTAAGAAGCGATTGGACCACCGTTTTTCTGGAACGGTATAAGGTCGCCTGCTTGAGCAGGGGGTTGGACTAGAAGACCTCCAAGGTCCCTTCCAACTCTGTCACACTATTCCCGTTACTGTGTGACGTCGTCTTCGCTTTCTTCCTTTTGACCGGGTTTAGATAAATTGGGACTCTGCGTATCTGTTCAGGCATTCCCTCCTCTACCTCACTTTAAAAAAAATGTTTGTTTTTTTTTAAAAAAGGAGATGTGTATCTTGTAAAGAAACAAAAAAAACAAACCCCATCCTTGGCAAGTATCGTATTTATTAAAAAATGGAGGCTGGCTCACTGCAATGATTTCGTTTTAGAATTCCCACCAGGGCTGGCTAGGAGGTGTCTTATTGGACAGCGAGTGGTTTATGATTAGACAGGCCTATCGCAGCAACCACGTTGCAGTGAGAAGTGTCCTGGTTCCGACAGATGAAACTCTTCAAACAACTTCGAGGCGTTGTTTATCTTAAAGAATCTTTATTCGGGTACCATGGCATCGGCACTGACATAATCGAAGCCAAAATCTGAAATCTGAATTTTTCTCCCCTAAACACATAGTATCAAAGCACAATTCCCTCCTCTAATTAACAGTCACCAATCACATTCTCCAATTAGTTTGAAATGTAGGCTTTCCCTCCAGTTCTCCAACCCTCCATTTCTTGTCATCTCTTATTTCAAACACCCTTGAAAATACTCTACTACGATGTCGTTATGTCTAACTAATTCCCATGCACATTCTTCTTCCTCCTCGCGTTCCCCCCCCCAACATCATCTAATTCTAACTCTAAAAGTAACGCACAAGTTCAGGGGGAAATGGCTGCATCTTCATATGTTATCAAAGCAAGAACATCCGATGTTAGCAGCGTTGACAAGAAGCTTTTGACGGTAGCCGTGTCATCTTAGAGCAGGCTTCACCAACCTTCTTGGATTGGTGGCCCAGTGGGAGAGGGGGGGGCAGGCGCCGTAATGCACGTGGGTGCAAACGTGAATGCAGGCACACGTGCGTGCACGTGTGCAAACAGGCTGCAAGCACATGCGCCATGCAAACGGGGCTGCATGTGCGCGAGGCTCTCAGCGCCTGTATGAGGCTTGTGACACTGCTGTTGCCAGGCTCGTGGCGATGCTACCACCAGCGTGAGGCTTGTGCCGTGGGCTGCAACGATGCCACCCCAGTGCGAGGTTTGTGCTGCCGCCCCGTGTGAGCATCGCCCTGTGGCCTGCGGCAATGCTGCCGCGGCACGAAGCTCATGCTGCTGCCGCCACGCAAGGATCTGTGGCCCACCTGCCAGTTGCGGTGCTGCAAGGTTCGTGCAAATGCCACCGCCTGCATGTGGCACGCCGCCGCCCACCTGCCGCTTGTGGCGCTGTTGCCCCCCATGCAAGGTTCATGGCAACACTGCCGCCCATGCAATACTAGCGGCAATGCCACTGCCCGCACAATGGTGGCATGAGGGGGTGGTGAGCACTGCCCAGCTACTCCACGGCCTAGCGGCCAAGAGGCCACCGTCTGGTAGTGGGCCACGGCCCATAGGTTGGGGATCTCTGTCCTAGAGAAAAACAGGGCTGCTTTAATGAGACAGGAACGGCATTCAACACCCCTGCAAACTCCGAAGCGCCGCTTTTGAATGGAACCCTTCCCCCAGGTTTCAAATTCCAAATGAGTACAGCGGTTGCAAAGATTGCTCTAATATTTTCCCTAACGTACGGGGATGTCCTCGGCGCACAAGCTCACGGCTGGTTCTTGTTAAATTGTAGACTGGCCGCGCTTCGGGAATCCCAGCAAGTGGCTTTCAGTAGCGAGATGCTGGACACGTTGCCAAAGCTTTACATCAACCGAGAAGAACAGGTTACTCTTCACCTAGAATGTCGGGCGGGATCTGGGAAAAGTTGTCACGGAGCAGCTCATGTAACAATCCAGGTGAGAACAGAAGTCCCTCCCTCTTCCTGAACCTGCCCTCCCTCTAATGTCAGGAGTTCGGGGGCAGAGAAGGGTGTGTGTGTGTTTGTGTGTGTGTGTGTCCTGCAATCTCTGCAGCCATTGGGCTAGAGGGCCCGTAATCCAAAGGACTTAGCTTCCTGATTGATGATGATGATGATAAGTATCAATAAGTGTCATTATTGTTGTTATTATTATTATTATTATTTGTACAAGTTTTATTTAATTTTTAAAATTTTACATTCAGATATTTGTGAAGCAACACGGTGGTTGGGTATAAAAATAAACAATTGCAAATAACACATTATTTGTAAACAGCTCAAGTGGTGTCAACAAAGATTCCCTCTCCGATTCCCTTTTGACATAATCAAATTAATCGAATTAATACATTTCTAATTGTGACATAATCAATTAGAAGAATTTTCAATATATTTTCACTTATACATATCCATATCCTGTTTTTAATTTTTACTTAATTGCAATAGAATATCAATAGCCTATGATATTTATTTATTTATTTATTTATTTATTTATTTATTTATTTATTTATTTATTTATTCATTCATTCATTCATTCATTCATTCATTCATTCATTCATTCATTCGGTTTATATACCGCCCTACTCCCGAAGGACTCAGGGCGGTTTACAAGGCAAAATTTAAAAACAATACAATATAAAATTAAAATTAAATTAAATTAAGTCTAGCCCCCAAAATATATATATAAAGAAAAGAAAAAAAAAGAAAAAACTTAATTTTCAGGTAACCCACATTTCCCTATTTCAGTAAAATTATTATTGTTATTATTAAAAGTGGCTTAACAACCAGTCCTCGCACTTACGACCGCATAGTCACATGATCAAAATCCAGGTGCTTGGCATCCACCATGTATTTAAGACGGTTGCAACATCTCATGGTGTGGGGGGTCTTCTGAGTGTTCCCTGAGGCCTTCCCAGCCCGCTTCTGACAATCCTACTCTGTGGAGAAAGCAGGATTCACTTAACAACCTCATGATTCGCTTAACCGCAGTGACTGCTGTTAACGATGGCCAAAAATGGTCATAAAATTCGGCACTGCTCCCTTCGCCACCACCTTGCTGAAGTATGGAAACGTTGGTCTCTGTTGCGATCATAAGTTGAGGACTACCCATAAGCCCTTACTTTATAATAATAATAATAATAATAATAATAATAATAATAATAATAATAATAATAATAATAATAATAATAATAATAATAATAATAATATCGCAGTCGTAGAGAACCGAAGCGTACAGCTGATTGATATCGCTGTACCAGGAGATGCCAGAGTCGAAGAAAAAGAACTGGGAAAAATTACGAAAGACCGTGACCTGGCCATCGAAACTGCGCGATTATGGATGAAACGTCTAACAGTGACACCCATTGTCATCGGGGCTCTGGGAACGATGTCCCAAAACTTTGCAAAACACATCAAGAAACTGCAGCTTCCTGCAATAACTCCAGCAAAGCTACAAAAAACTGTGCTACTCGGAACATCTTACATTTTAAGGAGATACCTGGTTGATACCTAGGATGCTGGCAGCAACCCACGTCAACCATTAGTGCCAGTCAGTTTGAGTGTTCAGTTGACTGAGTTTCATGTTTTATGAATAAAAGTTTTTATATAATAATAATAATAATAATAATAATAATAATAATAATAATAATAATAATAATAATAATAATAATATAATGATGATGATGATGATGATGATGGAGATACCTGGTTGATACCTAGGATGCTGGCAGCAACCCGTGTCAACCATTAGTATCAGTCAATTTGAGTGTTCAGTTGACTGAGGTTCATGTTTTATGAATAAAAGTTTTATAATAATAATGATACTGAGAAGGAGAAGGAGGTTGGAAGGGACCTTGGAGGTCATCTAGTCCAACCCTCCTCCTCAGGCAGGAAGCCCTGTGCCATTTCAGACAAACGGTCTTGTTTTTGTTTTCCCTTCAACAGAAAAGCCCAAGGGAGGATCTGTTCCACTCTCCCATTTTTGCCCCCCGGGATCAGAAATAAACGCGGCAGGGCAGCCGTTGCCAATCTGAACACAATAAACCGCCCGTTGGGTTACTCTAATCATTGAATCAATCTGTCGCTCGAATGCAGTAACGCCTTCTCTCCCTCTCAGTTTGAGGGCAAACACAAAAACGAAGCCATCCGCCAGCAGCTGGACGTCTTGGAGAAAGAAATGAAGCACCTGCAGGCCGAGGCTGCTCAGATGCCTCCTCTGAGTGTGGTGGGAGCTGCGGTCTACGTGGAGAACTTCATCACGTGAGTGGTGCGGTTTTGCTGTCCTCTCCGCCGCGGAACCACCCCTGGCGTGTCTGTCCGATTCTGGAACACAGCAACACCGGGGCTGGCGAAAGTTTCACCTCCAGCGTGAGAAATCAGGAAATCCAGGCAGTTCAAACGAATACAAAGTAGAATAGAATAGAAGCGGGAAGGGACCTTGGAGGTCTTCTAGTCCGGCCCCCTGCTTGAGCAGGAGAACCTATAACATTACCACCACCCACCCACAGTTGCGCAAAGGCCCTCCTGTTAGGACCGGAATAGAGCCGTTCCGTTGTGGTTGTAAAGCGTGAAGGACATAAACCGGGTCAGCCACGTCGTCAACTTGATTTCACAGGTAGTCCTTGACTTACAAACCACAACTGACCCCAGACTTTATGTCTTTTAAGCAAGAGAGTGGTAGATTGGTTTCTTGCCACTTTTCTTGGCCGCAGTTGTTAAATGAATCATTTTGGTCCTGAGGCAAGTCCAGCTTCCCCCGCATCGACCATTCCCCAGCCGGGAAATTTATAAATCGTGATTCACGTGAACCTAGGACACTGCAGCCGTCATAAAGTACCCGAACTTGGGGATCCTGCAATGGTTGTTAAGTGTGAGAAGCGGCCATAAGTCTCTTTTTTTCAGTGTCTCTGTAGCAGGGGTCTTCAAACTTGGCCCTTTTATGACTGGTGGACTTCAATTCCCAGAATTCCTCAGCCAGGCACGCTGGCTGAGGAATTCTGGGAGTTGAAGTCCCCAAGTCATATAAGGGCCACGTTTGAAGACCCCTGATATATAACAAAAAACTTCTTACTCCAAGGTTAAACATAAGCTTAAAAATACACTATACATACTGTATAATAAGAAAGTGGACAATATTTCTAGAATCATAACAAATCTAATTGTCAGATCCTAAAATAAAAATTGCACCAGTCATAAAAGGTCCAGGTTTGAACTCTGGATCCAAGCCACAGTTTAATCAAAATGGCTGACTGAGAAATTCTGGGAAGTCCACCAGTGGAAGTCCACCAGTCATAAAAGGGCCAAGTTTGAAGACCTCTGAGAGTCTGGATCCAAGCCCGCAGTTTCATCAAAATGGCCGACTGAGGAATTCTGGGAGTTGAAGTCCACCAGTCATAAAAGGGCCAAGTTTGAAGACCCCTGCCTTATGTGATGCCATAAGGTAGAAGAGCAGGTTGAGGACAAAGCATAGCTGGCTGGGGAATTCTGGGAGTTGAAGTCCACACCTCTTAAAATGGCCGACGTTGAGAAACACCGGTTTAGCTCTTTCTGAGTTAGCATTATTTCCCCCCTCACATTATGTCAGGGGTCTTCAAACCTGGCCCTTTTCTGACTGGTGGACTTCAACTCCCAGAATTCCTCAGCCAGGGACGCTGGCTGAGGAATTCTGGGAGTTGAAGTCCACCAGTCAGAAAAGGGCCAAGTTTGAAGATCCCTTTTCTGTAGCTTCGAACGGTCATTGAATCAACGCAAGTCAGAACTACCTGTGGCCATCCAGGTATCCGGAAGGAGCCCCAAATTGGCTTTTTAAATCCATGTTCATGAGTTAACTCATAACCGCATTTTTAAAAAGTATTGATCCTAAGGACAGGTCCGTATCGCTATATCTGCGAGGAAGGGACGCCGCCTCCTGCAGCACTGACACCCAAATAGAGAAATTGTTCCCAAGGGGGTGTCCTTCCTGCTCTAAATCCTACCCCTTCGACCGCCTAACTTTATTTATGGTGCTCGTCCAGGAACGAATAACATTTAACATCCTCCGTCCTTTGCTTGGCGTGTTCGTAAATCTCAATTTTTTTCCCTGCCACAGGGGCTTAATAAATATCTATAAACTTCAGCCCACCCCGAGGATTCAGCGCATTGGGATCAGCCTGTTTTTTGCCATCGTGGAATATGTGTGTGATGAAACGCAGCGTCACCCACCATCCAGGCAGTTCTTCACCTCTTGCATCGAGATCCTTGGCCAGGTGAGCTGTTTTGGGGGATAGGATTCCGTCAGGGATGAGATTGAGTGATTTGCTCATGCCAATTTAGCATTCCGCGACGAATTATTTTAATAGGCCGCTGAGAGCTGGTTCAAGTGGGTGGGAAAGAAGGGATGCAGGCTAGTAAATAAATAAGCTGTGGATAACTTTAAAAGCCGCCTTCTTGGTAAAATGGGCAGCATATAAAATTGAATAAATAAATAAGCAAACTATAAATACGTGTGATGGTAAATAAACTATAGATATGTGTGATAGTAAAT
This sequence comes from Vipera latastei, assembly GCA_024294585.1. Lineage (NCBI taxonomy): Eukaryota > Metazoa > Chordata > Lepidosauria > Squamata > Viperidae > Vipera > Vipera latastei. Next base: position 2,998,882 of record CM044355.1, read on the forward strand.
AAAACTATAGCTAATTTTAAAACTCCTTATGGGTGACATGGGCAGCGTATAAAATTAAAGAAAGAAAGAAAGAAGGAAACTATAAATACGTGTGATAGTAAATAAATTATAGCTAATTTTAAAACATAATGGACGTGGTGGCTCAGTGGGTTAGGACGCTGAGCTTGTCGATCAGAAGGTCGGCAGTTTGGCGGGTCGAATCCCGAGTGCCGCGTAGCAGAGTGAGCACATTACTCGTCCCAGCTTCTGCCAACCTAGCAGTTCGAAAGCACATAAAAATGCAAGTAGAAAAATAGGGACCACTCCGGTGGGAAGGTAACAGCGTTCCGTGCGCCTTTGGCGTCTAGTCATGCCGGCCACATGACCACGGAGACGTCCTCGGACAAGCGCTGGCTCTTCGGCTTTGAAACGGAGATGAGCACCGGCCCCTAGAGTTGGAAACGACTAGCATGCATGTGCGGGGGAACCTTTACCTTTACCTTAATTTTAAAACTCCTTATTGGTGGAATGGGCAGCATATAAAATTTAATAAACAAACTGTAAATACGTGTGATAGTAAATAAACTATAGCTAATTTTAAAGCTTATTGGTGACATGGGCAGCATATAAAATTTAATAAACTGTGTGACAGTAAATAAACTACTGTATTTTCCGGCGTATAAGACGACTGGGCGTATAAGATGACCCCCCAACTTTTGAGATGATTTTCAAGATTTTTCGTCTTATACGCCGGAAAATCAGCAAGCCCGGGAAGGCACGCCCTCCCCTCTCACTGTGGAGGAAGCAGGGCAGGCTGACATCTGGCGGGAGCTCACAGGGCAGTCCTGCGTACGCGCGCACTCCCCGGCTGCTCCTTAGCAGCTGGGGAATGCGCGCGTGTGCAGGACTGCCCTGCCGGCTCCCGCCCGACGCTCTTCCCTCTTGAGGCAGCATCGCTCCCCGGCTCCTAAGGAGTCCTCGGGGATGCTGCCTCAAGAGGGAAGAGCGTCGGATGGGAGCCGGCAGGGAAGTCCTGCACACACACGCGCACGCAGGACTTCCCTGCCGGCTCCCATCCGACACTCTTCCCTCTTGAGGCAGCTGCTGCCTCAAGAGGGAAGAGCGTCGGACGGGAGCCGGCAGGGAAGTCCTGCACACACGTGCGCACGTGAAAATTTTGATATGCATGTAGTGTTGTTATTATTCACAAGAACTTCACTAAAATACAAATTGGTAGAAACACAGTATTCATATTTATGTGTTGCACTACAATCAAATTTTAATTAGAACTATCTCCACTCTTTTGATCTCTTGAACTTTTGTCCTACAATTATTCTTGCTGTCACCTCCTGTTTAGATTTGCTATTTCAATAACAAGGTCTATATTGTATCAAATAATTGAAATTGGGCCATCTTCCAGTGGGGTCAGTTAAATTATTATAACATTTCAACAAGTAAGTTCTGTGATTATAACTGGATTCACATGTTGCACTAAGCTTTTAATCATGGTTAAGCAACCACAGAGTGACTTCACACAACACAATAAATGAAAACCAAGCAGCCCACATTATAATATTGAATGTTCTATGAAGCCATTCTTTATAACCTTGCTAGTTTAATAGAAGAATCTGAATACCATCTGGTTTCTTATCCAGCACTGTTAAATCAAACTTTTAGAGTTGATCAATGTAGTGATCAAGAGTGACAGGTAAGAAAGATTTACTTGTTTGCTTGCTTTGATAAAAATGTTATTTTTTTTCCTAATTTTTCACAAGCAAGGCATAAAAAAACTCAGGGTTATAAAGGCAATCATCCACTTATGAGCACAATTGCTCACTTCCATTTCTAAGCAGAGTGGATGTTAAGTAAATCATGCCCAATTTTACAATCTATTTTATGGTGGTTGTTAAGCAAATCACCACAGTCATTATTCAAATCAGAATTCTACTATTGTTTGGCTTGTTGGACGTTGGCTGGGAAGGTTGAAAATGGTGATCACGTGACCCAGAAACAGCTGCCTCAAGAGGGAAGAGCGTCGGACGGGAGCCGGCAGGGAAGTCCTGCACACGCGCGCACTCCCCAGCTGCTAAGGAGCAGCCGGGGAGTGTGCCCGTGCACAGGACTGCCCTGCCGGCTCCTGCCAGACGCCAGACGCTGATTTTCCGGCGTATAAGACGACTGGGCGTATAAGACGACCCCCCAACTTTTGAGGTGATTTTCATGGGTTAAAAAGTCGTCTTATACGCCGGAAAATACGGTATAGATATGTGTGATAGTAAATAAACTATAGCTAATTTTAAAACTCATTGGTAAAATGGGCAGCGTATAAAATGTAATAAATAAACAAAGTGTAAATATGTGTGATAATAAATAAACTATAGCTAATTTTAAAGCTTATTGGTGACATGGGCAGCATATAAAATTTAATAAATAAACTGACAGTAAATAAACTATAGATATGTGTGATAGTAATAAACTATGGCTTATTTTAAAACTCCTTATTGGTGAAATGGGCAGTGTATAAAATTAAATAAATAAACTATCGATATGTGTGATAGTAAATAAACTGTAGCTAATTTTAAAACTCCTTATTGGTGAAATGGGCAGCGTATAAAATTAAATAAATAAACTATAAATACGTGTGATAGTAAATAAACTACAGCTAATTTTAACACTCATTGGCGAAGTGGGCAGCATATAAAATTTAATAAACACTGTAAATACATGTGACATTAAATAAACTATAGATATGTGTGATAGTAAATAAAGCTAATTTTAAAACTACTTATGGGTGAAATGGGCAGCGTATAAAATTAAAGAAAGAAAGAAAGAAACTATAATACATGTGATAGTAAATAAACTAGCTAATTTTAAAACATTGGTGAAAAGGGCAGCATGTAAAATTTAATAAACAAACTGTAAATATGTGTGACGGTAAATAAACTATAGATATTCGTGATGGTAAACAAACTAAAGCTAATTTTAAAACTCCTTATTGGAGAAATGGGCAGCGTGTAAAATTTAATGAACAAATGGAGAATAATTTAAACCAAAATCTGGCAGTTGGCGCAAGAGAGCCGCAGGATGTTCTGACAGCTGAGAAAAATTTACAGTTGCTGTTCGGTGTGAAGTGTCAGCTTCACTTTTCATGAAAGCTTTCCGTTGCCCTCGATGCCGGAAAAGGCCAAAAACAGAGGGCTGTCAGCAAGTGGCCTACTTGGCCAAGGGTTGGGTTCGCTCCTGTGACTATTTTTAATTTTTATTTATTTATAAAATTGATATCTGCCCTCCGTCCTACCTCAAGGGGGCGCTGGATTCGAGCCGTTGTCTCCCAACCCGTGCCTCATTTCACAGTGGTGGGAAAACGGAAAGACACGGAGTCAAGCTGAAGCAAAATTCACACCGGATTGAACTCAGCCCTGACATTTCTATCATAGGAATTCTGTCCCAACTCTGGAATAATTTTTCTTATTGGCCAAGAAGGTCATACAGCTCTTAAGTCCTTAAGATACGACAGTAATGGACCCTGCCCGTTACGTTTGCGTGTCGTGACAGCCATTAAGCGAGATGGCCTCTCTTAATGACCTCCACCCTCTGCTTTTCCTGATGCCGTCAGTTAAACATGCACGAACATGATGTGCAACCCAATGCACAGTAACCCCATTGGTGCAGGTGCTCGCCACTGCCTCTGCTAGTGCTTGCACACAGGCATGAACAGTGTGTGCAACCCCATGCGTTAGTGGCCCCATTTGCGCATACACGCAGGCGCTTGCCACCGCGGCTGCTAGTCCTGCGCGCACGCACAAACGGTTCTGTGGGCTGTAGCGTGAGTGGGGGGAGTGGACCACAGGTCGGGGGGACTCCTGCTTTGGATGGTGTGGGCACCATGAAGAGACTCCGCAGGGCTGGCTGTCGGCTGAATGGAAGTCCCACCTCTCGTTCCAGGTGTTCATCGTGGGGACCAAGTCTGAATGCCAGCGGGTTCTGCAAACCATTCTGAAGAACCGAAGGCTTTGCACGCTGCTCTCCCCCTACTTCACTCCTGTGGCCTCCCCGGAGGAATTTGTGAACTTGTACGAGAAAGTTGTGGCTTTCCTGGGCGACGACAACAACGATGTCATTTTCATGCTCCTGACAAAGGTGTGAGAGAGGGAGGGGTTGCCATGCACCTTTCCTGCCTGGGCAATTGATCTGGGTGTCAGAATCCATTTATATCATATTCATAAATGGAATGTTTCAAACATTATTCCATGGATTCTGCCATCTCCCGAAGAGAAGAGAATAGATGTGTATTGAGCCGGCAATAGGCATTTCAAAGGAAAGGAGAAGCCTTTTGAACTGGGGAAACAAAAGGGGGGGCTAGCATCTGGCTTGTGTCACGGAAGAGAGCAATAAACATGAAGGGCCCTAAGTTCCTTTTTCCCACGAGAGGAATGATACGAGAGAAA
>CM044355.1:3008308-3148308 GCA_024294585.1 Vipera latastei
TCAGCTTAATTGCCCCCAACAATCTGGGTCCTCATTTTACCTACCTGGGAAGGATGGAAGGCTGAGTCAACCTTGAGCCTGGTGGGACGCGAACCTGCACTAATTGCAGGCAGCTGGTGTTACTTAAGGAGGCATTAGCCCACTGCTCCACCAAGGCTCGTAAGATTCCTGGGAAATTATTGTGAGCGTAATTCCTTCTATGACCCAAAGTAGAACATTTCTAACTTGCCCTCTTTCTCTTGGAATTAATCAGCCTCACCGCTCTCTCCCCCACCCCTCCCATTTCTCTCCATTCTCTCCCCAACCTCAACACCCCTCCTTTAAAAAAAAAACCCCATACAGTTTGACCTCCTGGAATGGCTGCAGAGTTCAAGACCTGCCCTGTCGGAGCGTGGCCAGCTTTTGGAGTCCATCCACGTGGGTCTCAAGACCTGTGGCTTTGAGCCTGAGAAGGACGCCTTGATGCCTTTCTCCATCTTCTGCAAACACTGGGTTTGCCTCCTCCAGTACCAGTTCCCCGACCACTATAGCAGCTTTTTGAGGCTTCTCCTTCAGAGTAAGTACCGTCTCAACTTTTACGGCTCGTCTTCAGCAAGTAAGAAGGTGAAAAGGGTCTTGGTGATGGGTTGATTACTCCAGTGTTGTTTCTCAACCTGGGCAGCCTTAAGACATGTGGACTTCAACTCTCAGAATTCTGGCTGGGGAACTCTGGGAATTGAAGTCCACACATCTTAAAAGTTGTCGAGGTTGAGGGAAACTGTGCTGGACTAGAAGACCTCCAAGGTCCCTTCTAGCTCTATTCTGTTCTGTTCTGTTCTGTTCCGTTCTGTTCCGTTCCGTTCCTTTCTGTTCCACTCTACTCTACTCTACTCTACTCTACTCTACTCTACTCTACTCTACTCTACTCTACTCCTATTCTATTCTATTCTATTCTGTTCTATTCTGTTCTATTCCAAATTTTCTATTCTGTCCTATCCTATCCTATCCTATCCTAATCCTATCCTATCCTATCCTATCCTATCCTATCCTATCCTATCCTATCCTATCCTATCCTATCCTATCCTATCCTATCCTATCCTATCCTATCCTATCCTATCCTATCCTATCTTCTTCTGTTCTTATGTGTATAGGTAGTCCTTGACTTACAACAGTTTCCTGAACAATTGTTCGAAGATACAGAGACACTGAAAAAAAAGTGACTTATGACACTGCACTTTCACACTGGCCACAGGGTCAAAATTCAGACCCTTGGCTGACTCATATTTATGACACTTACCTTTTGCAAATTTTTAACAAGCCAAGTCAGTTGGGGAGCCCCCCCCTCTCTCTCTCACACACACACACACGAACACACACACAAATCTTTAATCAGCTACCAGGAAGAGAATTCAAACCATGACATGTGTTGGAGCATTCACAGCTTCTGGTGGCAGGTTGTTCCACTGGTTAATTGTTCTGACTGTCAGGAAGTTTGTTAAGGAATTTGTTGTGCAGAGGTCTCCTTGTGCTACCAAAGAGTTGCACAGACAAGGAAGGGTACTGAGAGCAGTAAGAGTCACACACAGGAGTACACTGAGTTGTAAAAGCAAAAAGTATTTTACTTTGAGGTGGTGTAAAAACAAAAATGCACAGTCAAAAATAAACAGTCCAAGTCATACACAATAGCAACAGTCCAAGGAGTAATCCAAAATACAAAGTCTTCTTACAGGTCCAGAGGTCAATACACAGTTCAGGTTTACAACAGTAGTAAACCAACAGCAGAGCAAAAAAAAGTAATAGTGGAGATCAGTGAATTCAGAGAGAGAGAGAGAGAAGGTACGTTACTAGCTTCCTCTTATGGCCATGAGAACACTTACACACCCATTGGCCAATTAACTTCTTAAAGTCATAACATTATGGTTAATATATTTTCAACCCAACATTGTAGGCTAACACCATATGCCTAACAAAGTTTCTCCTTAGTTCCAGGTTGCTTCTCTCCTTGATGAGTTTCCATCCGTTGTTTCTCGTCCTGCCTTCAGGGGCTTTGGAGAAGAGATTGCTGCCCCCTCCCCCCTTCTTTGGGGCAGCCCCTGAGATACTGGAACATGGCTATATAACGAACGGGATGCAAAGCTAAGAGTGAAACTTTAATTTTGGTTTGAATTTTCTGCTCAGGTTCTTCCGATCAGCTCCTCAGCCCTGACTGTTGGAAAGCATCTCTGAAGGCCTTGGGCTGCCCCACCTCCTTCCCTGCCAAGGAGAAGGGAAGGAAAGAGATGGCTAACCCAAGCCTCCCACTGCAGCCTTCAGTGGAGCCAATTTTATCACCTGAGCAGGTGAGCAACCCGTGTGCAAACCCGTGTTATAAATACCATCTCAGACTGTCCGGGATTTCATAGCGTTCAGTTTTTAGATGAACCGCTGGAGACAACCCTTAAACTATTGAAAATGATGGAAGAAGAATTTGGAGAAATAAAAAAAAACACGCCCCCAAAGTTGCAGTTAAAAACCTTACAGATAAGCAAAAAAGAAAAAAAAAGAAAAAGAAAAAAAGAAAAAAACAACCAACCGTCGGAAAAAACAGACTCACAAATAATTAAGAAAGTTAAAACATTTGGGAATATACTTTTAACAGCAAGATGTGCAACGCTAAAAGAAGAGAGTTACACAGATAATCTCAATGTACACATGTTGTACTTTGACAATAAAGGTTTATTTATTTATTTATTTATTTATTTTATTTATTTATTTATTTAATTATTTATTTAATTATTTATTTAATTAATTACTGAATCAAACAAAATCAGATTTGGGGGAAAAAAAACAGAGCCAATTTGACCACCTGAACAGATGGAGCAACCTGCGTGAACGGGTTTGGTTACAATCCCATCTTAGACCGTCCAGAATTTAACAGTAAATAGGCAAAGAGCAGGAAAAAAAAAAAAGTAAAATTCCAGCCAGGGGTTACGAAATAGATCCTAAGTCACCATAAGTCAACCAGAGGGACTCCTTGACTTACAAGATTTCGTTTAGTGACCCTTCAAAGTTACAACGGCACTGACAAAAGTGACTGATGAGACTGTTTTTCACACTTAACGACCGTGGCAGCCTTTCCGCGGTCAGGTGGTCATAATCCGGACGCTTGGCAACAAATTCGTATTTATGACGGTTGCAGTGTCCCAGGGGATCAGGTGATCCCCTTTTGCAACCTTCTGACAAGCAAACTCAACGGGGAAGCCAGATTCACCTTAACATCCATGTCCCTAACCTAACAACTGCAGTGATTCACTTAACAACCGTAGCATGAAAGGTAACAAAATGGGGCAAAATTCACTTAACAAACGTCTCGCTTAACAACAGAAATTTTGGCCACCCGGTTGTGGTGATAACTCAAGGATGGCCTGTACTCAATCATAAACTAGTCACGGCTGGCTGGCAGAATTCTGGGAGTTGAAGTCCACACCTCTTAAAGGTTGAGGAGAGTGAGGAACGCTGCTTCAAAGTAAAAGGGGAAAACCCAAGGCTTGCTTGCATGGGGCTTCTAGAGGGGTAGAATCAAGATCGTGTGAAGGGTTAATACCACTTTACAAGGCCTTGGTAAGGCCACACTTGGAATACGGCATCCAGTTTTGGTCACCACGATGTAAAGAAGGTGTTGAGACTCTAGAAAGAGTGCAGAGAAGAGCAACAAAGACGATCAGGGGGCTGGAGGCTAAAACATACGAGAAATGGTGGCTGGAATTGGGGACGTCTAGTTTAATGAAGAGAAGGACGAGGGGGGACATGACAGCAGTGTTCCAGTATCTCAGGGGCTGACCCAAAGAAGAGGGAGTCAAGCTATTCTCCAAAGCACCTGAAGGCAGGACAAGAAGCAACGGATGGAAACCAATCAAGGAGCGAAGCAACCTAGAACTAAGGAGAAACTTCCTGACAGTTAGAACAATTAACCAGTGGAACAACCTGCCTCTAGAAGCGGTGAATGCTACAACACTGGAAGTTTTTAAGAAGAGACTGGACAGCCATGGTGATGGAGCACCCACAATTTCTGGAGGCAACTTCTGTTCCACTGGTTGATTGTCCTTACTGTCAGGAAGTTTCTGCTTAATTCCAGGTTGCTTCTCTCCTTGATCAGTTTCCAACCATTGTTTCTCGTCCTGCCCTCTGGTGCTTTGGAGAATAATGTGTCCCCCTCTTCTTTGGGGCAGCCCCTCAAATCCTGGAACTCTGCTATCATGTCTCCCCTATTTCTTCTTTTCTTTAGACTAGCCAAACCCAAGTCCCGCAGCCGTTCTTCGTAGGTTTTGGCCTCCAGGGCTTGGATCATCTTAGTTGCTCTTCTCTGAACTTTTTCCAAAGTCTTGCCTCACAACACTTTGCTTAGTGACCGTTTCAAGTTACAACCGCATTGAAAAAAGTAACTTACGACCGTTTTTCACACCTATGACCGTCGCAGCATCCCCCTGGTCACGTGACCAAAATTCAGACGCTGGGCCACTGGTTCATATTTACGACGGTTGCACTGTCCCAGGGACACATGAATCCCCTTTTGCGACCTTCTGACAAGCAAAATCCATGAAGAGGCCAGATTCACTTAACCACCATGGTACTAACTGAGCAACTGTGGGAAGGAAGGTTGTGAAATGGACAAAAGCCACTTAAACTCTCTTGCTTAGCAACAGAAACGTTGGATCTGAGTAGTGGTCATAACTTCGAGGGCTACCTGTTTTCAAAAATCCTACTTTTGGAAAGGTTTTAATAGCAGCCGCAACAACAACAACTACTTTGGAAGGTACATTGGAGGTCATCTAGTCCAACCCCCTGCTCAGGCAGGTGAACCTATACCATTTCAGACAAATGGCTGTCCAGTCTCTTGTTAAAAACTTCCAGTGTTGGAACATTCACCGCTTCTGGAGGCAGGTGGTTCCACTGGTTAATTGTTCTAAGTTTCAGGAAGTTTCTCCTTAATTCCAGGTTGCTTCTCCCCTTGGTGAGTTTCCATCCGTTGCTTCTTCTCCTGCCTTCAGGGGCTTTGGAGAATAGCTTGACTCCCTCTTCTTTGGGGCAGCCCCTGAGAGATTGGAAGACTTGCTATCCTGTCCCCACCTTGTCCTTCCCTTCATTAGACTAGACATGCCCATTTCCAGTTTTGAGGGGAAAAGTCTGGGAAGAGGAACAAGCCGATATCTGGCCTTTAGATTCAGCTGGGGTTGAAGAAGATGGGAGGTCCCTTCCAACTCTTATGATTGGATTGGATTGGATTGGAATGGAATGGAATGGAATGGAATGGAATGGAATGGAATAGAATAGAATAGAATAGAATAGAATAGAATAGAATAGAATAGAATAGAATAGAATAGAATAGAATAGAATAGAATAGAATAGAATAGAAATAGAACAGAACAGAACAGAACAGAATAGAAAATATGGAATGGAATGGAATAGAAATAGAATAGAATAGAATAGAATAGATATTGGAATATAGAATGGAATGGAAATGGAATAGAATTAATTAGAATAGAATAGAATAGAATAGAATAGAATAGAATAGAATAGAATAGAATAGATATTGGAATATAGAATGGAATAGAGCTGGAAGGGACCTTGGAGGTCATCTAGTCCAACCCCCTGGACAGCCATTTCAGACAAAGGGCTGTCCGGTCTCTTCTTGAAAACCTCCAGTGTTGCAGCATTTTGGGCACGTACCACAAAAGAAATACCCATCATGGCTGGATTAGCCATGTATGTCCGTTGCTAATGAGTTGGGACCGGTTGAGTAGCCGTCCCCCCCACGGCTAATTTCTACCTGAACTTTTCTTCTTTTTTTCCCAGGTCATGGAGACCATAGAGTGGTTGTCCGACTACTTCCTCAAACTGCGGCTGTCTTCTGAAGACTATCAAAGTTTCGGACTATTTTCCAAGTGGGCACCTTACGTCGCTCACATCAGACGTCTGATGCAGTATCTGCTCCACCGTCTCATTGGCTCAAAATTGGACAGCTTGTCACGGGAGCCCGTAGGCAGCAACCGGGTGTTTGAAGGTAATAATGCAGCGGGGGTTTGGTGTGCCGATCATTGTCACTCTTTGTTGAATCTCCCAACGGTGCTTTTTTCAGGAGGCAACTGGACTTCTTTGTTTTTCTTTGAAGACGTTCCACTTCTCATCCAAGAAGCTTCTTCAGCTCTGACTGGATAGATAGATAGATAGATAGATAGATAGATAGATAGATAGATAGATAGATAGATAGACAGACAGACAGACAGACAGACAGACAGACAGACAGATAGATAATGGATGGATAGTTATGGATGGATAGATAGATATGGGTAGATAGATAGTAGATATGGATGGATGGATGGATGGATAGACAGACAGACAGATAGATATATAACCTTAGTTGTCACTTTTTTCCAGTGGGCACAATGGCACACATTAAAAATGAAATTTAGTTGCTTCCTCTCAAAGTGTACACATACATAACACATATTTAAAACATCCTATACACAACATATGTATAGACCTACACCCTTACATATAAGTGATATATAAATATTAATCACTGCCCATCTTGAAAACATAATGGAAAGAGGAAGCTAGAGAGTTCACAAGGCTAATACTGTATGGAACAAAGCTGTGACTGAATCTGGATGTTCTGCTTTGGATACCACAAAGCCTCCTCCTGCCAGAAGGGAACAAGGAAAACAGGTCGTGGAGAGGGTGTGTCGTGTCCCAGACAATCTTGTGGACCCTGCTCAAGCAGCGCTTCTGTGCTATGTCCTGGATGGGAGGAAGGGAACTGCCAATGATCTTTTCTGCCGTCCTCACCACTCTCTGCACTGTCTTCCTGTCCGAAGCAGGGATGCTTCCAAACCAGACTGTGATGCTGTATGACAGGATGCTCTCGATCGTCCCTCTGTAGAAAGTGGTCAGGACAGGGGAAGGAAGACATGCTTTTCTCCTGCGACGCAGAAAATGCAGGCACCGCTGTGCCCGCTTCACCTGTGTCACAGTTGATCGACCAAGCCAGCCTACTCGTTAGCTGCACACCCAGGAATTTGATGCTGGCAACCATCTCCACAGGTGAATCGTTAAAGCACAGAGCAGTGTGGCTGGGCCTGCCTTTTCTGAAATTGACAATGATCTCTTTGGTTTTCCCACTGTTTAAAACTAGGCTGTTCTCCTTACACCAGTTCACCAAACCCTCAACCTCCTTGTGGTAAGCTTCCTCATTGTCATCATGAATAAGGCCCACGACTGTTGTATCATCCATAAACTTCGTAATGTGGTTGGTGGCAAACCTAGCACAACAGTCATGGGTCAACAGGGTGAAGAGCAGCGGACTTAGGAGGCAGCCCTGAGGAGAACCTGTGCTCAAGAAAAAGGATGGTGGGGAATGGAAGGATTTATACTCCTTGCAGCCAAAGAATGCTCCGCACCCATTTGCACCACTCAGGTGACCCTGAGGACACAGACAAACCTCCCAACGAGTCTCTCTTGTTGTTAGTTGCGAAGTCATGTCCGACCCATCGCGACCCCATGGACAATGTTCCTCCAGGCCTTCCTGTCCTCCACCATCTTCTGGAGTCCATTTAAGCTCACGCCTTCTGCTTCAGTGACTCCATCCAGCCACCTCCTTCTCTATCGTCCCCTTCTTCTCTTGCCCTCCATCTTTCCCAGCATGAGGCTCTTCTCCAGTGAGTCCTTCCTTCTCATGAGGTGGCCAAAGGATTTGAGTTTCACCTTCAGGATCTGGCCTTCTAAAGAGGAGTCAGGGTTTATCTCCTCTAGGACTGACCGGTTTGATGGCCTTGCAGTCCAAGGGACTCGCAGGAGTCTTCTCCAGCACCATAGCTCAAAGGCCTCAATTTTTTGGCGCTCGGCCTTTCTTATGGTCCAACTTTCACTGCCCTACATTGCAACTGGGAAGACCATACGCATTTTTGTTGACAGGGTGACGTCTCTGCTTTTTAGTGTGCTGTCTAGATTTGCCGTGGTTTTCCTCCCCAGGAGCAAGCGTCTTTTAATTTCTTGGCTGCAAGTCTCTTAAAAGAAGGCAAATGACCAGATGACTGCAAGGAGTATAAATCCTTCCATTCCCCACCATCCGGCCAGAGCCGAAGAAGCTTTTTGGATGAGAAGCAAAACCTCTTCAAAGAAAAACAAAGTCCAGTTTCCTCGTGAAAAAAGCGCCTTTTGGGACAAGCCTGACTCTGGATGACGGGAGAATCTCCATAAACATTTACTGAATCTGGTAAACTGATCCTGCCCAGGAGTTCAAGAATCTGCCCAAATTTGGGTTCCAGATTTATTGTGCATCTGTTTCCTTTGGTTGTTTGTTTATTAAATTTACATGCTGCCCGTCTCGCTGTTCGAAAGAGATTCTGGGTGGTTTATGATGTAACAATTATAAATATAAAAACCAGGCAGATGGTGTATTCTGCCTAATGGTGGAGTAAGTAAGCCTTGTGTCAACTCAGGGTTTACTCTCCTGAAAGTAAGACATCCTCGTTTGGGGCAAGTTGGAAACGGAGAAAAGAAAGCTTAAGAGACATTTTTTGTCTGCTCCTGCGCTGACTTTTTTGAATTCCCTAAAAAAATGACGAACCTGTACAGTTGGAAGCATTTCACTAGAAGTCTTTTTTTTTTCTTTCTCTCTCTCTCTTTCCTTTTCAGCTTTGCATTCTCTATTTTTAGTCACCATTCAACTCTTCAAGCCATGGCTTGAGGTCTTAGAGGGAGAAGACACAAGGTAAGTGGGAAGCTGTTTTTAGGATGTTAAAGAAAATAGAATTGAACCTGGGATCTCCACCCGTTTGGTGGATGGTGGACACACACTGGAACTTTTAAGCACATGTTCTTGGTGGCCTCAGGAAGGGGCCGTCATGGTGGGCTGGAATACTCAAAAAATATTGGTGGGACCACTTGAAATGGTATGGAGTTTCCTGCCTGAGCAGGGGGTTGGACTAGAAGACCTCCAAGGTCCCTTACAGCTCTATTCTGATTGATTGATTGATTGATTGATTGATTGATTGATTGATTGAAATGGTACAGGGTCTCCTGCTTGAGAGAAGCAACCTAGAACTAAGGAGAAATTTCCTGACAGTGAGAACAGTTAATCAGTGGAACTCCTTGCCTCCAGAAGCTGTGAATGCTCCAACACTGGAAGTTTTTAAGAAGAGACTGGACAGCCGTTTGTCTGAAATGGTATAGGGTTTCCTTCCTGAGCAGGGGGCTGGACTAGATGACCTCTAAGGTCCCTTCCTCCTCCTCCTCCTCCTCCTCCTCCTCCTCCTCCTCCTCCTCCTCCTCCTCCTCCTCCTCATTATTATTATTATTATTATTATTATTATTATTATTATTATTATTATTATTATTATTATTATTATTATTATTATTATTATTATTATTATTATTCCACTTAGGGCTGTAAAGTTTAGGGCAGCATATAAGTCTAGGTGCTATTGTCACCTAGTTATAAGTCACTAGGTAAGAGAATGACAATGCAGTGGTTAGAACGCAGTATCGCAGGCTAACTCTGCCCACAGTTTCAAGTTTGATCCTGGCTGGCTCAAGATTGACTCAGCCTGCCATCCTTCCAAGGTCAGTAAAATGAGGTCCCAGATGGTTGAGGACAATATGCTGACTCTGTAAACTGCTTAGAGAGGGCTGTAAAGCACTATGAAGCGGTATATAAGTCTTAAGTGCTATTCTTACTGCTATTCCTTCCTTCCTTCCCTCCTTCCTTCCCTCCCTCCCTCCCTCCTTCCTTCCTCCCCTCCTTCCTCCCTTCTTTCCTTCCTTCCTTCCTCCCTCCCTGAAGGCGCAATGGTTAGTATGCAGTTCTTGCAGGCAGACTCTGCCCACAGCCAGCAGTTTGATCCTGACTCAAGGTTAACTCAGTCTTCCGTCCTTCCGAGGTCGGTAAAATGAGGACCCAAATTGTTGGGGGCAAATATGCTGACTCTGTAAACCGCTTAGAGAGGGCTGTAAAGCACTATGAAGCGGTATATAAATCTTAAGTGCTATTCTTACTGCTATTCCTTCCTTCCTTCCTTCCTTCCTTCCTTCCTTCCTTCCTTCCTTCCTTCCTTCCTTCCTTCCTTCCTTCCTTCCTTCCCTTTTTCCTTCCTTCCTTCCTTCCTTCCTTCCTTCCTTCCTTCCTTCCTTCCTTCCTTCCTTCCTTCCTTCCTTCCTTCCTTCCTTCCTTCCTTCCTTCCCTCCCTCCCTCCCTTCCTGAAGGCATAGTAGTTAGAATGCAGTTATTGCAGGCAGACCCTGCCCACAGCCAGGCGTTCGATCCTGACGGGGCTCAAGGTTGACTCAGCCTTCCGTCCTTCCGAGGTCGGTAAAATGAGGACCCAAATTGTTGGGGGCAAATATGCTGACTCTGCCAGCCATTGGCAGTTCCCCAAAAGGGTCATCAGATGGAGGCAAAGAGGCTTCTTTGCTTCCACTGATGAGCCAAGGGTCTCAGACCCGACAGCCCCATTGGCGAGAGAGTTTTATGGTCAGGGAGGGACCAAGACCCCCCATAAATACCTCTGCATGAGGGGCTGCTCTTTGTTCTCCTTCTAACATGAGATGCATGGAAACCAACTCGTTCTAAACTCTTTCTAAGACAGTCATACCATAATTTCCCTGACTGCTTGAGGCCATATAACCCTTTGTGGAGCAACCATGTATTTCCCCCTTCTTGCTGGTAGCCAGGAGGAGCCCTCACGTAGATCTGCCGGTCCAAGCTGGCGTGGAGGTAAGCCGTCTGGATGTCGAATTGGAAGACTTCTTCTCCCAGAGCGGCTGCAGTCACGAGGGCGGCCTTGACACTCTCTGCACGGACGGTTGGAGAGTACGTCTCGGCGTAGTCTTCCATATAGCGCTGAGCGAAGCCCTGGGCTACCAAACGGGCCTTATATAGGTAGAGGCCATTGGCAAGTGGTTTGGCTTTGTAAACCCACCTTGTGCCAATGACTTTCCTCTCCTTTGGTGGTTGCTGGGGGGTGAAGACTTTGAGTTTCTTTAAGCTCTGCATCTCCTTCTCCATCGCGAGCTGCCATTTCTCCTGCTCTTCGATGGGCAGCTCCTTGATGTCAGAGAAGGATTTTGGGGTGATCACAACGCTGTTGACAGACGCGATGTGGCCAATGTCAATTCTCTTTGGCGGGACCCCTTTGTTGGACCGCTTTGACCTCCTTACCTTCTGCCACTCACCGCTCTTTTCTTCCGCGGGTCTCTGAGGCGTCGCTGGGGGTGAAGACGGCGTGTCTTCCTCCATGGGACTGGACGCATCTTCGTCTTGTTCCTCACTTTCGTTGGTGGCAGGGTATGTGGGCGTCTCAGGTGATGTCGTGGTCGGTGTGCCTTTGCTGGGTCGGTTGGCATATGGGCTCAGATCATTTGAGTGGATCTGGGTCCAATTGGAATCCTCTTCGAAAGAGGCAGATTGGGAAGTCACAGGCCTGCCCCCTTCTCCCAGGAAACGATAGGCCTTGGAGCCAGGAGCATAGCCCAAGAACCTTAGTCTCTGGGAAACAGATCTCCCCTTCTTCCGCAGCTGCTTGGGGATGTGCACCCATGCGTAGGAACCAAAAACACACAAATGTGCCAGATTTGGTTTCCTACCGTGAACCAGGAAATATGGGGTCTGGTTCACAACACTGCTCCAGGTGCGGTTTAAGGTGTAATTGGCGTAATGGACCGCCTCTCCCCAGTATGATTCTGCGACATTAGCGTCTGCAATCAGACTACGCATCATGGTTTGCAGGATTCCATTTCTTTTCTCAGCTACCCCATTTTGCGAAGGGGTGAATGGTGCAGTTAGAAAATGGCGGATGCCCTTATGCCTTACCCAGTCCTGGAACTTCTGAGACATGAACTCAGCCCCGCGATCGCTCTGCAATTGTGCGATCTTGGTCTTGTACTGGGTCTCTACGAAGTTGTACAGTGACTTTATGGCGTCAAAGGCTTCAGATTTTTCTGTGAGGGTATACACGTGCCCGTATCGTGAAAAATCATCAACGGCAGTGAGAAAATACTTTTTCTTTCCTAGGGATGGTGTGAAAGGCCCAACTAGGTCAACATGTACTAGTTGGTATGGGTATTGAGTCTTGCGTAATGACACCTTTGAGGTAGGTGCAGCCTTCCTCTTTGTTTTCTTGCAAATGGCACAGTCCAGAAACACGTCACAGTCCTTGAGCTGGACTCCCTCAGCAAAGTCTCCCATCTTTTTAACTACAGGGAAGCTTGCATGTCCTAGCCTTCTGTGCAGGAGGTGGGCACACTTATCATGAAGCCGCTTCCCCACTGACACCCTCTTGGTTCTAGTTGCTTTGAGTGGTGCTGTAGGTGCCTGCTGAGATTCAGGCTCCTTGCCCACATTGCCCTTGGAAAGCCTTGGGGCAGGCTGTGGTGGCTTGGGAGAAAAATATGGTAAGCCATTTATGATGGTAATATTTCCAATGATCTTCTGGTTCCGGGTGACATGACCTCCCTCCTTGCGAATTAAAACTTCCACTTTGTCATCGTCACACAATTTGGTAATGCTTAATAGGTTGTTGGCTATGGAGGGGGCGTGTAAAACACCTTCAACTTTTCCAAGTCCAGGTACAGAAACAAAGCCCTCCCCAACAACTGAAGCAGTATCACCATTTGCTACTTTGACAGATGAGTTAATTTTCTTTAACCTTTTAAAACCTTGACTCATATTAGTAATTTGAGAAGAAGCTCCAGAGTCCAGTAACCATAAGTCAGTGGAGCTATCAGCCTTTGTTGTGGGGGTGAGGGAACAAGTATGCAGAAAATTTCCCTTGCCCCTGCCATGCCCCCTTCCTTGCCCCTTGCCCCTTACTTGATTGGGACCACGTTTAGGGGCTTGATGTTGATGGGGGCAGTCTTTCTTGAGGTGCTCCTCAGAGCCACAGATGAAACACTTAAGTAGAGCATTAATTTGCTCTGAGTTGTGGCGCCCCCTTCTGGCTTGCTGAGTGGTGACTCTGGCGTATTCTCCAGCATCCCGTCTCCTCCTATCCTCTTCGATGAGTCTCCCTGTGAGGTAGGACAGATTTATGTCTTCCCTCTTGACCGCTTCGAGTGAAACAATGAAATTGCTCCAACTCCTGTCCAGGGAAGCAAAAATGACCGCGACCATATTCACATCAGTTATCGGGAAATTTCTGGACATCAATTCTGCCCTGAGTGCCTTTAATTTTGCAAGATGTTTAGGCATGCTGGCACCAAACCTCAGTCTGGTTGAATAAAGCTCAGTTGTAAGTCTGGTGATGGAACCAATGGTATCGCTGTTGAATAAATTGTATAGTAGCTGCCAAACTTGAGCAGCTCTGAGTCCTGCTGGGATGCTGGAGAACAAGTTATTATCCAGCAAACTGAGCAGAGCAGAGTAAGCTTGCAAATGTCGCCATTCTTCTTGACGTCCCCATGGGGGAGGGGGTGGATTCTGACTGAACCATTTGTAGAGTCCCATTCTTTAAGAGATATACCTGTATATCTTTACTCCAACTACTGTAATTTTCTCCTCCCAGTTGTAGCTTTTTAAAGTCGCTTGGAAGATTTGCCGCTGGAAGTAAGTCCCTCTCAGAGCCATTTTCAAAGATCTCTGAAATGTCCATTGACATAAAAGGGAAAGGAAAAGGGGTCCCTCTAGTGGTCGAGGAGGAAATTTTTTCTTGATTATTTAGTAACTCCAAATGGGCGTGCCCGGAAACCATGTGATCCGGGGGAGGGCGTTGTTCAGGATTTCTCCCTTCTTCCCATGAGGCATTGGGGGGGCGGAGCCCAGATTTGCCGGCTTGCAGCTGCTGCAATGGTTTCTTTAGAGAATTGCAGGCACATGGTTTTTCAGCATTGCCTGATTTGCTTTGCCATCGCTGGTCATGAAGACCTGAAGAGAAGGTAGGAGGCCGCGGGGGTTGATCGTTGGGAGGCTCCAGGCTGGACCCCCCCCCGGCAGTTGGGCCCTGGGGAGAGAATAGGAGGCCTGGGGGGGGCTGGGCACCCCCGATGCTGGGGCCGCTGTCTTGCTGGCCTCTAAGGCTGTGGCCAGGGCTTGCATGGCTGTCTGGAGAGCCGTTGTAACAGTTTTGGCTGGACAGACATCATTGTCATCATTGGACTTTAGGCTTTGTGGTGGGGAGAACTCAGGAATTTGCATGTTGCTTTGGCCGGATGCCAGGGATTGCATACTATTTCTGCTGGATGCCAGGGATTGCATGCTATTTTGGCTGGATGCCGGGGATTGCTGGCTTTCCAGGCTTAAAAAGGGCT
The DNA here is from genome assembly GCA_024294585.1 of Vipera latastei. NCBI lineage: Eukaryota > Metazoa > Chordata > Lepidosauria > Squamata > Viperidae > Vipera > Vipera latastei. Next base: position 3,022,565 of record CM044355.1, read on the forward strand.
TGTCTTTGTTAGACCGTGTGGGCTTACTGGGGGCCGCCATCTTGTTTCCTGTGCCAGACCATGTGGGCGGAGCCATCTTGTTTCCGCTTGCCCCAGGAAGCTGTAGCTCACAGGTGGGCGGGGGGGTTCGCGCCAAAAGCCCTGGGGTCCCGGGGTCACTAAGGGTGGCGGGCGCCATATTTGGAAGCCTCGTGGTCGATAGGGAAAGGCTCACCAGGGATTCTGAGGCTTTCTGAGCTGTTTCCCGGGCTGCCTCCCCCCTCCCCTGCATTGCAAAGATCTCTTTAAGCATCTCTTCACGTTCCTGTGCAGTCAGCTTACTCACGCGGCGTTTGGCTTCAGCCAGGTCCGTCTCTGCAGCATCTGAGCAGTCTTGGGCAGTCTGCAAGCCTTCTATGCTCTCCTCTGTGGCGTTCAGTTGTAAAGAGACATATGAAGGGGTCCTAGACGCTCTGCTGGATCCTCTGACGGGATGAAGGTTATTTGTGCTCTCATCTGCAGCTGAGGTTGCATCAGGGACTGAAGACTTGGATGTAGGCAGGGACGCCGTCTTTGATCGATGACTTCTGGTCACGATAGAAGAGGTCCTGCCATCTGTTATAAATGGATTTGAGCCGGGTCTTCCAGACATCTTGTTGGATAGATCCTGGCTGGCTTGGAAGCTTTACCTTAAACCATCCTCTCTGCTACCAACTTGTGAGGTGATCTCACGATGAATTGTTAAAGGTGCTTCCAAGTAAAGGCATCACGCAGATATGCAATCATATTAGCTTTATTCATGATAGATCAAAGAGAAAGAAATACTTGGCATGAAAGCATTCATGCCTGCATGTGAGAGAGAAATAAAATAAAAGCAAACAAGCTAGCATTACATAACTAAAACAGGAGAAGTACTAGGGGTAGAAGCAGAAGTAGAAAGATAACTAGAATTAGAAGGAGAACAAAGAGCAGCCCCTCGTGCAGAGGTATTTATGGGCGGTCTTGGTCCGTCCCTGACCATAAAACTCTCTCGCCAATGGGGCTGTCGGGTCTGAGACCCTTGGCTCATCAGTGGAAGCAAAGAAGCCTCTTTGCCTCCATCTGATGACCCTTTTGGGGAACTGCCAATGGCTGGCACTAAACATCTAACAGACTCTGTAAACCGCTCAGAGAGAGGGCCGTGTAGCACTGTGAAGCGGCACATAAGTCTGAGTGCCAAGGGGCTGTTGCTGTTTGGACAATGGCCATTCTCCTTCCGTTCGTTGCGTTCTTTGATTCTGCAGCCGGCTGCACCAAGCCGACTTCAGTTAATGCTGCAATTGGGGGAAGCAGCCATTTAGCAAAAATTGGTGCTGATCTCTCTCTCTCTTTCTCTCTCTTTCTCTCTCTTTCTCTCTTTCTCTCTCTCTCTTTCTCTTTCTCTTTTTCTCTTTCTCTCTCTCTTTTTCTCTCTCTTTTTCTCTCTTTCTCTCTCTTTCTCTTTCTCTCTCTTTCTCTCTTTCTCTCTTTCTCTCTCTCTTTTTCTTTCTGTCTTTCTTTCTCTCTCTCTTTTTCTCTTTCTCTTTTTCTTTCTCTCTTTCTCTCTTTCTCTTTCTCTCTCTCTTTTTCTCTCTCTCTCTTTCTCTCTCTCTCTTTTTCTTTCTCTCTCTCTCTCTCTCTTTCTCTGTCTCTCTTTCTCTCTCTAAAGCAAACAGCGCTGCTATCCTTGGCTGGAAAGCGACTCCGCCCTTTCGTCCACCATGGTGGAGTTGTTTGCATCCAGCGTAGACCTTCTACACAAAGGCTTCAAAGGTAAGAAGAGTGAAAATTTATCCCCCGTTAAGGGGTCCCTCCTGCTCTCTGAACTCTTTCTTTCTTTCTTTCTTTCTTTCTTTCTTTCTTTCTTTCTTTCTTTCTTTTCTTTCTTTCTTTCTTTCTTTCTTTCTTTCTTTCTTTCTTTCTTTCTTTCTTTCTTTCTTTCTTTCTTTCTTTCTTTCTTTCTTTCTTTCTCTCTCTCTCTCTCTCTCTCTCTCTCTCTCTCTCTCTCTTTCTTTCTTTCTTTCTTTCTTTCTTTTCTGCAGACGTTTTGTTACCGAGATTCGCAACGTCGTCAGTGTTAGGAGGGAGGGGAGTTTGTGAAGAGGAGGAGGGGGGAGGACTGTGGGGTCCTTGGTGCTCTCTGAACCGGGTGGCTTTCTTGCAGACGTTTCGTTGCCAAGCTAGGTAACATCATCAGTGCTAGAAGGGAGGAAGAGGAGGGAGGAGGAGGAAGAGGACTGTGGGATCCCGGGCGCTCTCCGAACCTGCAGACGTTTCGTGACCAAACTAGGTAACCACCTCAGCGCTGGCGACGATGTCTTAGCTCTGATGATGTTACCTAGCTTGGTCGTCAGACGTCTGCCAAAAATTTTTTTAAAAGCCCACTGAACTCGAGAGGGTCCCGAGGACCCCACAGCTCGAAACCCAAACCTCATATATTCTCCTCTGATTGATTCTCCCCCTCTCCTTTAGCCTTCCCAGCCTGGAAGCGGCAGGATCTACCCCTCCCCAAATTCCCAGTTGCTGAGGCTTTTCAGGAAAGTTTGGGGTGAAAGTCCCGCCGTCCCCAACTGTCTCTTAAGTCTCCTTGCCTCCGTACTGGGGGGGGGTTCAGAGAGACCCCTTGTTGTATTTGGAGGGCCTTTCTCGTGATTTTTTCTTTTTGTGTGGATGTGTGTGTGTGTGTGCGTGCGTGCCTTTAGATTTCTCCGAGGCCGTTTTCGCTGTTCCTGTTTGTCCTCCCTCTCTCTCTCTCTCTCTCTCTCTCTCTCTCTCTCTCTCTCTCTCTTTTTTTTTTTTTTTTTTTTTTAAAAAAAATCTCTCTCTTATTAGACAAGGTGCTTCCCAGCGACCCCGGGATCCTCTGGCTTCTTGTGATGCACTACAGCGAGTCCTACACAGCGCCCCAAATGCCAGAGCACGTTCTGCACCTGTTCCACACGGAGCTGGCTCGCCTGCCTTGGAAGGAGATTCACCCGGATCAGCACCTAATGGAGAAGTTCTTTAAGGTAGGGGCTGTGGGTTGGCTGGCCGGCCGGAGGCTGCGGAAGGAGAGGGTGCCTGGCTTAAGATGCCGGCTTCGCTCTCGCTGCTTCCCATCCTCGGAGGCCTTTTTTTTTTGAAACTCTCTTTTTTGTTTGGGGACCCCTCCCTGGCAGAAGGTGGAGGGAGGGAAGAAGTTCACGGAATAGGGGGAAGGAAGAGTCCGGCAAGGCTTCGCGGTTGTGGAAAAGGGGGCTGGGAAAGAGGAGCCAAGTAGAAAATCTGTGGGACGGGAGGATCCATGGTTTTACTAAAGGTCTTAAGGTCTTCCTTCCTTCCTTTTCCTTCTTCCCTCTTTCCTCCCTCCCTCCTTCCTTCCTTCCTTCCTTCCTTCCTTCCTTCCTTCCTTCCTTCCTTCCTTCCTTCCTTCCTTCCCTTCCCCTTTTCATCCTTCCTCCTTGCCTTCCTCCACCTTTCTCACCCACCTTCCTTCCTTCCTCCCTCTCTCCCTCTCTCCCTCCCTCCCTTCCTTCCTTTCCCTTCCTCCCTCTTTCTTCCCTCCCTCCCTTCTTCCTTTCCTTCCTTCCTTCCATTCCTCCCTCCTGTCCCTCCTTCCTTCCTTCTTTCCTTCCTTCCTTCCTCCCTCCCTCCCTCCCTCCCTCCCTCTGTCTTTCTCTCCTTCCATCTCTTTCTATGGGGGGTGAACTATTACCCCCCGTAGATAGGGCTTGCAACTTGGGGGTCCTCCTAGACTCACAGCTCTCTTTAGAAGATCATATAGGAGCTGTGACTAGGGGGGCCTTCGCCCAGGTTCGCCTAGTGCGCCAGTTGCGGCCCTATCTAGACCGGGATGCCTTGCGCACAGTCACTCATGCGCTCGTGACCTCTCGTTTGGACTACTGCAATGCTCTGTACATGGGGCTGCCCTTGAGGACCACTCGGAGGCTCCAACTGGTACAGAATGCAGCCGCGAGAGTTGTGTTGGGAGTTTTCCGATACTCCCATGTTACACCCCTGTTCCGTGAGCTGCATTGGCTCCCAGTTGTCTTCCGGGTGAGATTCAAGGTGCTGGTAATGACCTATAAAGCCCTACATGGCATGGGTCCGGATTACCTACGGCAACACCTGCGGCCGGCGTCAACTTCCCTCCGCCCAGTACGCTCCCACAGAGAGGGCCTCCTCAGGGTGCCACCGGTCAGAGAATGTCGACTGGTGGCCCCCAGGGGGAGGGCGTTCTCTGTGGGCGCGCCAGACCTATGGAACTGCTTGCCGGTTGAGCTCCGGATGGCCCCTGACCTTCGCTCCTTCCGACACGACCTAAAAACCTATTTGTTCAAACAAGCCGGCCTGGCCTGATGGGTTATGGGTTTGGGTTTTATTGTTTTTTATGTATTTTAACTTATTGTTATAGTTCTTGGGCATCTTGTTTAATCTCTTTTAATTTTTGTATTCTTGTCTTTTAACATGTATTGCCCTGTTCACCGCCCTGAGTCCTTTGGGAGAAGGGCGGTATATAAATAAAATTATTATTATTATTATTATTCCTTCCTTCCTTCCGTTCCTCCCTCCTGTCCTTCCTTCCTTCTTTTCTTCCTTCCTTCCTCTCTCCCTCCCTTCCTCTGTCTTTCTCTCTTTCCTTCCTTCCTTCCTTCCTTCCTTCCTTCCTTCCTTCCTTCCTTCCTTCCTTCCTTCCTTCCTTCCTTCCTTCCTTCCTTCTCCTCTCCCTCCCTCTTGTCCTTCCTTCCTTCTCCCCTCCCTCCCTCCCTCCTTCCCTCCCTCCCTCCCTCCCTTCCTTCCTTCCTTCCTTCCTTCCTTCCTTCCTTCCTTCCTTCCTTCCTTCCTTCCTTCCTCCTTTCCTCATTCCCTCCCTCCCTCCTTTTCTTCCTTCCTTCCTCCCTCCCTCCTTTTCCTTCCTTCCTTCCTTCCTTCCTTCCTTCCTTCCTTCCTTCCTTCCTTCCTTCCTTCCTTCCTTCCTTCCTTCCTTCCTTCCTTCCTTCCTTCCTTCCTTCCTTCCCCTTTTCGTCCTCCCTCCCTCCCTCCCTCCCTTTTTCCCTTTTCTTGTCCCAGGTAGAAAGAGGCAGCCGCAAGAGTTGTTTCCTCTTCTTGGGCTCGGTGCTGTGTGAGGTCAACTGGGTCAGTGCCCTGGCTGACGCCTGGCAGCCCAGCCCGCCCCCGGACACCCACAGCCTGATCGTGTGCCTGCTCTACACGGTGGTCCTGCTGGCCAAGGAGGAGGAGCTTGTCACCAAAGAGGTGAGGGGAAAGTCCCCTGCAGGGTGGGCTGGGCTCCCGGGGGCTTCCGAGACACACTCTATGGAGTCCTCTTGGGGGCAAAGACGTCTCTCTCGAATGGGGCGAAACCACACCTGTCCGTGGAGGTGGCAGGATCCAGGCTGAGCCGGTCAGCAGGACCCAAAGTGTCTTCTTCTGAGCTTTTGGGCTCCTCCTGCAGCTCATCAGCAGGGGAATTCTCTCTCTCCAGCATGTGCTGGGCTGGCTGGGCTGTTTGACCCGTTGTGTCTCTAGGCTGCCTGGTTGTGGGTATCTTTCAGTTGTTCATTAGGATAGGATAGGATAGGATAGGATAGGATAGGATAGGATAGGATAGGATAGAAAATATGGAATTTTATTTAATTCTATTTCAACCCTCATTTTGCATCTAGCTTGGGGACCCTTGTGTGTTTACTTAGAAGGCACTCGCAACAGTTGTACAGGAATGTGCTTGTTAAGCAGTGCTGTATAGTGGTTGCAGCTTCCGTACAACATAAATTAGATCAAAGAATAGAATAGAATGGAATAGAATATGGAATGGGGGATAGAACGGAACGGAACGGAACAGAACAGAACAGAACAGAAGAGAATAGAATAGAATAGAATAGAATTATGGGATAGAATGGAATAGAATGGAATAGAATACAATTATGGGATGGAATAGAATGGAATGGAATGGAATTGAATTACAGGATAGAATAGAATAGAATAGAAAATATGAATAGAATAGAATAGAATAGAATAGAATAGAATAGAATAGAATAGAATAGAATAGAATAGAATAGAAAATATGAATAGAATAGAATAGAATAGAATAGAATAGAATAGAATAGTATAGAAAATATGAATAGAATAGAATAGAATAGAATAGAACAGAGTAGAATAGAATAGAATAGAACAGAACAGAACAGAACAGAACAGAACAGAACAGAACAGAACAGAACAGAATAGAATAGAATAGAATAGAAAATATGGAATGGAATAGAATAGAATAGGAGTAGAATAGAATAGAGCTGGAAGGGACCTTGGAGGTCTTCTAGTCCAACTCTATTCTATTTTAGTTCTTGAATCTCTTTGGTTCCACCCCATTGCCCCCCCCTCCCCGCCCAGTCTACCAGGAGCCCATCCGCTGGTGTGAAGGTGTCGTGAGAACTTTGAGCTGAAAAGGTGGTCACCGCTTCGTAGTGCTTTACATCCCTCTCTTAAGTGGTTTAGAAACTCAGCATATTTGCCCCCAACCATCTGGGTCCTCATTTTACCGACCTGGGAAGGACAGAAGACCGAGTCAACCTTGAGCTCCGTTGGGATCGAACTCCCGGCTGTGGGCAGAGTTTATCTGCCTGCAATGCTGCCTTCTCACCCCTGCGCCACCAGGGCTCTGGTTGAAACTTCGGACTGAGCGTCTGCTGACGGTTGTGGTTGCCAATGGATGGCCGAGAGGGCTGTGAGTGAAATGCCCCTTTCTCCCCTCTCTCCTCCAGCAGTCTCCGCTGCTCAGCCTCCTGGGCCAGGCCAGCTCCCTTCCCTGGCAGCATGTCAACATGGCGTCCTACCAGAGCATCCTCAGTTACTTCAATAGCCACTACCCCCCCTCCATCCTTCTGGCCAAGGAACCCGTGGCTGAGCTGCTGGTGAAGCTCTTGAAAGTCTCGGCCGGCTTCAGCACCTCTTTGGACAGCAGCCGGCACCTTGTAAGCCCTCCTCACTTCCTCCCTCTTCCACTGTCTCCTTTCCTCCTCCTTCATTCTTTCATGCTTTACCTCCTTCGTTTCCCCCTCCCTCCCTCCCTCCCTCCCTTCATTCTTTCCTTCCTTCCTTCCTCCCTCCCTCCCTCTTCCACTGTCTCCTTTCCACTGTCCTTCATTCTTTCATGCTTTACTTCTTCTGTCTTCCTCCCTTCTCTCCTTCCTTCCTTCCTTCCTTCCTTCCTTCCTTCCTTCCTTCCTTCCTTCCTTCCTTCCTTCCTTCCTTCCTTCCTTCCTTCCTGTCTCCTCCTCCTTCATTCTTTCATGCTTTACCTCCTTCGTTTCCCCCTCCCTCCCTCCCTTCATTCTTTCCTTCCTCCCTCCCTCCCTTCATTCTTTCCTTCCTTCCTTCCTCCCTCCCTCCCTCTTCCACTGTCTCCTTTCCACTGTCCTTCATTCTTTCATGCTTTACTTCTTCTGTCTTCCTCCCTTCTCTCCTTCCTTCCTTCCTTCCTTCCTTCCTTCCTTCCTTCCTTCCTTCCTTCCTTCCTTCCTTCCTTCCTTCCTTCCTTCCTTCCTTCCTTCCTTCCTGTCTCCTCCTCCTTCATTCTTTCATGCTTTACCTCCTTCGTTTCCCCCTCCCTCCCTCCCTCCCTCCCTTCATTCTTTCCTTCCTCCCTCCCTCCCTCCCTTCATTCTTTCCTTCCTTCCTTCCTCCCTCCCTCCCTCTTCCACTGTCTCCTTTCCACTGTCCTTCATTCTTTCATGCTTTACTTCTTCTGTCTTCCTCCCTTCTCTCCTTCCTTCCTTCCTTCCTTCCTTCCTTCCTTCCTTCCTTCCTTCCTTCCTTCCTTCCTTCCTTCCTTCCTTCCTCTCTCTTCTACCATCTCCTTTCCTCCCTCCTTCCTTCTTTCATGCCTCCTTCCTTCCTCCCTCCCTTCCTTCCTTTTCCACTGTCTCCTTTCCTTCATTCTTTCATGCCTTACCTGTCCTCCCTCCCTCCCTCCCTTCCTCTTCCACTGTCTCCTTTCCTTTGTTCTTTCATGCCTTACCTGTCCTTCCTTCCTTCCTTCCTTCCTTCCTTCCTTCCTTCCTTCCTTCCTTCCTTCCTTCCTTCCTTCCTTCCTTCCTTCCTTCCTTCCTTCCTTCCTTCCTTCCTCGCCCACCAATTCTGTTGGCATGAGGACAGAGTGAGGGAGTGGCTTTCATTGTCTGTCTTCTCTCTCTAGGATGCCAGCCTGAAGTGCCAAGCCTTCATCCGCCAGATTGTCCTCTTCCTTGGTCTTCTGGAACAAAATGGGACAATTGCTCCAGCAGTCCTGGAGCAGGAGTTCTCAAAACTGCTGGAGGATATTGTCCTCTTTAGTCCTCCAGGTGAGCTGCAAGAAAACTCCGCTTGAGTGGGGTGAGAGTTGGGTCCGAGGGATGTTACCGAGTTGGTGGTTTGATCTTCCTGTCTGGAAAGTCCATCTGTTGCTTGACCAGGGTCCTCCTTGTCACTTAGAAAGCCCAGGAAAGCACCACTGGTCTGATACCAAGTGGTGGAGTCCCAGCTGAGTTGCCCTATCCCCGGGTGGGCTTTCTGCTTCTCCTCTTATAGCTAACATCTGCAGAGCATTAGTAGTATGAATCAACTTGTGTCAGAGCATGCACAGTCTTATTGCATTAGAACCCAGGAGTAAACAGAGTAAACGGTGGTCTATCTTAAATGGTGGTTTACCTTACACTGTCTACAATATCATACACCAGGAAGAACATACATACACGTGCTAATACAGCAGGATTCAACACATCACAGTTACAGCAGGAAATGAAAGAGAGAGAACACATCAGCAGAGCCTTCCCTTTTATACAAAGGCTCTTAAAGAGACTCAGACCCTGCTGAGTCACTCCCATCATTACATCATACATCTTACATTACAGTAGCTGGCTAGCTGTTAAATCAATACCTTGACAACTTTAGACATAATCTGAAAGTCCGCCAAGGCTATCTTGTGGCCTTCGTACATAGGGGAAGAAGTGGCAGAACCTGGGGGTGGAGTCAAAAGAGGAATCGGCCTAGAATCTCTACACAGCCACAAATGGTCATAAGTCCAACCCCTCTTGAATTCCGTTGACCCTCATCTAATACCAAGATAGCGCTAACCACTAGTTGAGTCGTTCCTTCCACAGTTCACCTGTTCTTTCATGCCCGACACCTGCTGAGCAGTGAAGCTTCATCTCCCAACCATTCTAAAAAGGCCTCTGCTTCATGCAGGGTTTTAGCCTGTGACTCAAGAGCAGGGGTCTGCAAACGTGGCCCTTTGATGACTTGTGGACTTCAACTCCCAGAATTCCTCAGCCGGGCACACGTTTGAAGACCCCTGTCTTAAATCTGCCAAACAAAATAGAGGCTGGCTGAGGAATTCTGGGAGTTGAAGTCCACAAGTCCTCAAAGGGCCACGTCTAGAGACCCCCTGCTCAAGAGTTTCACAATAGTTTTTATCTTTGCTTTGCAGGTGCCGATGTCCAGCTTCGCAGCCTCTCTTTAACCAGCCTCTTTGCCGAAGCCCTGATGGTGATCAACAACGCCAGCGCTGCCTCGGCTGGATCCCTCCTGGCTTGTCTCTGCCGCTGGATTGACAGCACAATGCGTGGCTTAGGGGTGATGCCGCTCTTAAGAGCCTCTTGTCAAAGTCTGGCGTCTGTCCGACACATGGCCGTGACGATAGAGGCTTGTGTCACCGCCTACTTTAACCAAGGTGAGAAATGGTTTCATTCCCAGCAGATTGCATGCCGGGACTTCCGAATTGGTTCGTCCCTATGGGACCAGTCTTCTTTTCCCCGTATTATTCTTCTTAAGATCTTGATCAGTTCTGACAAGCTAGTAAAACTGTAGTTCAGAGGTCCCCAATCTTTTGGGCACCAGGGACCACCGGTTCCGTGGAGAGAGGATTTTCCAGGACCAAAGGGTGCGTGGTTTTGTGTGCTGCCTGCATCCTGCAGGAGACTGTAAACCAGAGGTCCCCAACCTTTGGGACACCAGGAACCGGTTCCGTGGAGAGGTTTCTTCCCGTGGAACGGAGGGAGGACGTGGTTGTGTGTGGTGCCTGCATCCCGCAGATAGGGCTTTGCTTGTTTGTGCGGACCGGTTGCTGGCGTGCCGCAGCCCAATACCGGTCCATGAACCAGGGGTTGGGGACCCCTAATCTAGCAGATCTAGCACTACTCTGGCCTGGTTTGAACCTTGTGTCTTCTGCATAAGAGACACCTGGTCTAGCCAGGCGCTGCAGTTCATCTGCTATAACAGAGGTGACCCCAACCTTTTGGGCACCAGGGACCACCGTTTCCGTGGAGAGAGAGGTTTTTCCAGGTGCGTGGTTTTGTGTGCTGCCTGTATCCCGCAGATGGGGCTTTGTGTCAACGCTGCAGCGAATCGAACTGAAGCCATTTTCACTTCGTTTTCGGTCGCCACATAGTTAGGAGGGGAGGAGGAGGGAAAGTGTAGTTTTAAGTTTGCCATAACAATTCCTAGCTATGGGAACCAAGGTCATAACTGATTACATTTTGGCCGGCTGCAGGAGTCTTAGGAGGAGCTCCCGCGTTTAGTAACAATTGGGGAATGTGATCTATGACATCTAGTTGGGGTTGGGAATCGCAACTTTGCAACTTTGTAAACCGGGGGGGAGGGGAATTTAGCCTCAGGCTCACCTTTGTACTATGATTTTTATCATTGCGTAGATGATGTAATAACAACAACAACTACAACAACATAATGTTGGAAGGGACCTTGGAGGTCTTCTAGTCCAGCCCCTGCTCAGGCAGGAAACCATACCATTTCAACCAACCAACCAACCAATCAATCAAAATAGAGCTGGAAGGGACCTTGGAGGTCTTCTAGTCCAACCCCTGCTCAGGCAGGAAACTCTATACCAGGGGTAGGCAACCTCGGCTCTTTTATGACTCATGGACTTCAACTCCCAGAAATCCTGAGCCAGCCCTGCTGAGGGGAAAGGGAGAGGTTTCCATGCTGAGTCAAGCTGGCTCAGGAATTCTGGGAGTTGAAGTCCACGAGTCATAAAAGAGTCAAGGTTGCCTACTCCTGGTCTATACCATCGTATCAATCAATCAAATCAATCAATCAATCAATCAAAATAGAGCTGAAAGGGACCTTGGAGGTCTTCTAGTCCAACACCCTGCTCAGGCAGGAAAGTCTATACCGTATCAATCAATCAATCAATCAATCAATCAATCAATCAATCAAAATAGAGCTGAAAGGGACCTTGGAGGTCATCTAGTCCAACCCCCTGCTCAGGCAGGAAAGTCTATACCGTATCAATCAATCAATCAATCAATCAATCAATCAATCAATCAAAATAGAGCTGAAAGGGACCTTGGAGGTCATCTAGTCCAACCCCCTGCTCAGGCAGGGAGCCCTCTACCATTTCAGACCAGGGACTGTCCCGTCTCTCCTTAAAAAGGTCCGGGGTAACCGGGTGTGAAGTTAAGCCTTAACAGCTTTCCTTTTCTTTTTTCTCCCCTTTCCCCCTCCTCACCACCTCCCCCCTTTTGTGGGATGAAGACCCTCCTCTCCACCAAGACTTGGGCTGGGAACCAATTGTGGAGGCCTTGCAGGTTCCGGAACTGGCAGCCGAAGACTTCCTGCAGGAGTCCCTTTCGTTGGGAGGCTACCTAACCCTTTACATTTACACACTGCAGCAGCTGAACGCCGAGCGGACGCTGAGCAGCGAAATGAGGGCGCTCTTAACGTTAAGCAAGTGGTCGGAAGAGGTGTTTCCCAGGTGGGACCACGGAGGGCGTCGAGCTCCACGAATCGGGAGGGTTCTTGCCCACCGACCTTCCAAATGGCTGACAAAATGTCCTTTTTTCCCCACCTGCCCTTTGGTCGCTTCCCTTGAGTGTACTTACAGGCGGCAGCATTGGAACGATTGGTTTGTTTCATATCTGGCCGTTACTGTTTTTATTTAAAAAAACAAAACAAAAACCCAAGGTGGCAAACCAACGGGTAGTCCTCGTCTTACGACACTTCATTTTGTGACCCGTTCAAAGTTAAGAACGGCGCTGAACAAAGGGACCGTTTGTCACACTTTTAACAATGGTTGCAGCTTTCCCCCCCCCCCCATGGATCAGATGATCAAAATTCGGAGGCTTGGCAAAATTCGAACTCTTCACCATGTGTGACGGTTGCGGTCTCCCGGAATCCGCTTTCGCGGCCTTCTGACAAGCAGAGTCCATGGGGGAAGCCAGATTCGCGGAACAACCATGTTACTAACTTAACAACCGCAGTGATTCACTTAACAACTGTGGCGAGGAAGGTCATAAAACGGGACAAAACTCACTTAACAAATGTTTCACTTAGCAAGATAAATTTTGTGCTCAATTGTGGTCGTAACCCAAGGACTATCTGTGTTTAATATTCCTTCCTCCTATTTTCCCTAAAACAACATCCCTGTGAGGTTGGATGGGCTGAGAGAGAGAGACTGGCCCAAACTCACCCAGCTGGCTTTCATGCCTAAGGCAGGACTAGAACTCACTGTCTCCTGGTGATTGGCCCAAAGTAACCCAGCTGGCTTTCATGCCTAAGGCGGGACTAGAACTCCCAGTCTCCTGGTGATTGGCTCAAAGTAACCTAGCTGGCTTTCATGCTTAAGGCGGGACTAGAACTCACTGTCCTGGTGATTGGCCCAAAGTCAACCAGCTGGCTTTCATTCCTAAGGTGGGACTAGAACTCCCAGTCTCCTGGTGATTGGCCCAAAGTCACCCAGCTGGCTTTCATGCCTAAGGCGAGACTAGAACTCACCGTCTCCTGGTGATTGGCTCAAAGTCACCCAGCCGGCTTTCATGCCTAAGGCAGGACTAGAACTCCCAGTCTCCTGGTGATTGGCCCAAAGTCACCCAGCTGGCTTTCACGCCTAAGGCGGGACTAGAACGGGTTCATAGACTGATGCCTTCTAACTGCCAGACCTGTCCCTTCCAACTTCCAAAAGGAAGGGGGCAAAACCATTTAAGTTTCTAGTCCATCCATTCCCTGGATTGTGCCCTTGGCTTCCCACGAGCCAAGTCCCCCCTACCCCCGGGCCATAGAGCTGATAACCCCCAAGATGGGTGGGCTTTCTAACCCAACCGTGTCTGTCTGGTTCGCTTCTCTGCCTAGCTCTGCCCAGGATGAAGCTAAGCTCTTCCTATGGTGGCACAAAATCCTGCAGCTCTGCCTGCTTCAAGCCGAACAGGAAGATCCTGTCTTGATGGAAGCGGCCATCCGGGTCTTGAGCGGTCTGCAAGGCCGGCAGAGCCTGCTGGCTGAAGAGAGACTCAGCTCTGGACTCCTCGGTGCCATTGGGCTGGGCAGGAGATCTCCTTTATCAAACAGGTATGAAGCCAGGGAAGTGTTCTCTCCCAGCCCACGTGGGTCCTGGTTCTGCTCACAAGGAGAAACCCCTCTTCCAAGAAACAGGCGGGAACCGCAGGGAAAAAACCCCAAACCCCTTTTATTATTCACAGACCTGAGTCAATGTCCAAGGCAAACAAAACACAGTCCGCAGAAACTCCATCCTCAACACGGAACGGTGGCCTTCGGCAACCAGCACCTCCCACACCTTTCCTTTTATTATTCAGCCAAGGCGTGGCTTCCTAATGCCTCCTCCTCTGCCTTTGGAGCCGCCCCATTGCGTTCCTCTGTCCTACTCGCTTCTCTTGCCGGCGCTTTCGTGCATCCTGGATATTTCCCAGCTGTGCTTCGTCGCTGTCCAACTCGGACTCCCAGCACAGCTGTGTCTCAGCCTGAGCGCGAGTAGAGGGGCCAGGCTCCTCATTAGACTGTAAGTCTTGGAGCTCCTCAGAGCCTTCCTCTGATTCTAAAGTCACTCCAGGCCCCTCCCCTCCTCCTTATCTGATTCCTCGGACTCAGCTGCCGGATCCATGGGCTGGCCAGGAATCACAGCAGGAAGAAGGAGAGAAGGTGGACCTCCCGGGTGGTATTGAAAGTTCCTGTCACCCGAATGTCTAACTCGGGGGTCTTCAAACATGGCCCTTTTATGACTTGCAGACTTCAACTCCCAGAATTCCTCAGCCAGGCATGCTGGCTGAGGAATTCTGGGAGTTGAAGTCCGCAAGTCATAAAAGGGCCAAGGTTGAAGACCCCTGGGTTGGCTTCATCTAGGCCAGGGGTCTTCAAACGTGTCCCTTTGATGACGTTTGCGTGCCTGGCTGAGGAATTCTGGGAGTTGAAGTCCGCAAGTCATAAAAGGGCCACGTTTGAAGACCCCTGCTCTTGAGTTTGTGGAGGTTCTCAGTCATCCAAGTTTAAATTGGGTCCTCAGAGCCACCTGACACAGGTCAACCTCCAAGTGGCCTCAACGACCCTCTAAAAAGAATGCAAATGACCAGCTATCTGCAAGGAGTATAAATCCTTCCAACTCCCCACCATCCGGTTGGAGCTGAAGAAGCTTCTGGGAGGAGAAGCGAAACGTCTTCAAAGGGAAAACAAGCCCAGTTGCCTCCTGAAAAGAAAAGAAAAAAGCACCTTTGGGGATGAATGGTTTCCTAGCTGAGTCAGATAGTTAGTGATGTCATGTCGTCCGGCCGTAAAGTTGCGTTTAATGACACGGCGGTGTTTGGGGACAAATTGTGAGGAAGAGGTGGTGTATGCATGGGCGTGAAAACGAGCCGGTGTAGAGTCTGACCCCACTGACTTGACTTAGCTCTCCTCTCTTGTTTTTTCTCTTGGCAGGTTCCGTGTCCTCGCCCGGAGCATGTCTGCTTTCCTCCTGGTGCAGCTTCCTGTGGACAATCAAATTCGCCTGCGCTCTGGGCTGGAATTGCAACTCTCTTCCAAAGCTCAACAGGTGCGTTGGGTTCTCGGTGGCTTCTAAGTGGTTGCTCTTGACTAGGCCTCAACCCTTGTAAGAAACTCTGTGCAAGAAGCTGAAGAGGCCTAGGGAGGATTCCCCGTTATCCAGGTTAGGAGTGGACCCAAGTTGCTTTTTTCAAAAGAAGCCGTTGGACTTTCGCCTCTCGTCCGAGAGGCTTCTTCAGGTTCTGACTGGATGGTGGGGGAATGGGAGGATTTATCCTCCTTGCAGACAGCTGGTCATTTTGCATCCTTTTAGAGAGCCGTTGAGGCCACTTGGAGGTTTGTCTGTGTCCTCAGTTGTCCCAAAGGTGCTTTTTTCAGGAGGCAACCGGACTTTCTTGTTTTGCTTGGAAGACGTTTCGCTTCTCATCCCAAGAAGCTTCTTCAGCTCTGACTGGATGGTGGGGAAATGGAAGGATTTATATTCTTTGCAGTCATCTGGTCATTAGTACTGTCAAGCCCCGCCAGCCTCCCGGCCGCTCGGGCCTCGACATTGCCTCCCTCGAGCCCCAGACTTTTGGGCGGTGGGCGTGGCGTCGTCTGGACTGCGCAGAGCGTGCCGCCGCAGCCCCGCTGAGCAGCTGGCCGGCTCCCAGCCGATCAGCGCGCCCGCTCTCTCCAGACCGGACCTCGTACCTTCGCCTGGCCCTGTGGGTGCGGGCCACATCCTCGAACTGCGTCCGCAGTGACTCCAGGAACAGTCCGACGTCAGCCAGCTCCCGAGCATGCTCGCCATACAGGTCAGCCGCCCAAGCTGCGGCCTCTCCCTGCAGGCTTGCTGTGATAGCCACCACCATGGCCCATTGGGAGGCATAGGCTGCACCGTACTGATCCAGGTGGTGAATGGTGTGGCTTAGGAACATGGCGAGCTGGTCAGGGTTGCCGTCGTACGTAACTGGCAGTGGTGGAGGGCCCCAGAAAACCCCCGGGCCCCAGGGGCCCCCCTGGGCCCTGGACCCCCTTGTACCTGGTGCTTGGTGCCGCCCGCTCCATGGCCTGGCGGACGCCCCGGCCGTTGTTGCCCACCTGGTGGTCTCTGCCTGGTCTGACGCCCCGGGGTGTTGTCGTTCGGCCTGAACAGCCCCCATCTCCGTCAGCCGTGATGGCGGGCCCCGAAACCTTGGGCCTGCCAGGCGGAAACTGGGCTGGCCCGACTGGCCGGGTGTCAACCTCTGTAGCGACCATCGCCGTGTCTCCTGAGCCGGTCCCGAAGGCGACCAAGGTGCAGTGTCCTGATACCCAAACTCCCCAAAACGGTCCCGCAACACATCCATTGTATAGGCCCCTGGGGCCGTAGAGTAGCTCCACTCCTCGCCTTCCTCCTCCGTCAGCCGCCGCTCCCTCCAAGCCGACACTGAGGCCCGCGAATGGCCCTCTCCACGGACTTGGTCCAAACGCTCCAAGGGAGGGCTCTGCCACCCCTCCCCGCTCTGAGCCAGAGACCCTTCCTCCCAACTATCACCAGCTACAGCCGAGGCCACAACCCCCTTGGTCTTCGGCCGCACTGCTGGCCCCTCTGGCACGCCAGGATCAGGTGGAGTTGCAACTGCAGCCCCAACAGCCCCTTCCTCCTCGGCTGCCAAATCAAGCCCCGATGGATCCTCTGCCATGCCCAAAGCGTGAGTAACAGCAGTAGGTATCCTGGAACAACGCTGACTTACTGTCACGACGTCTCTGCCAGGAAACAAAAGCACTCCGAAAGGAACGGGTGACCAGGTTTATTCCTTTCACAAATCAAACCGCGGTAAAGTCAGCGTTGAGGCACCTAGCCTCAACGCTCTTTTATCATGTTACCACACCCTAACCCCACCCCTTCGGTGGGCGTGGCGTCGTCTGGACTGCGCGGAGCGTGCCGCCGCAGCCCAGACGACGCCACGCCCACCGCCCAAAAGTCCGGGGCTCGAGGGAGGCAATGTCGAGGCCCGAGCGGACAGGAGGCCGGTGGGGCTTGACAAGTACTCTTCCTGAGAATCGTTGAGGCCACTTGGAGGCTTATCTGTGTCCTCAGGGTCACCTGAGCGGTGCAAATGGAGATAGATGATGTTGAACAGCCCTCTCTTCACAGAAGGGGAGGGATGCGAGACGTCATCAAGAAGCTGGGGACTACCTCTATTGCCCCCCTTTCCCCCCTCCCCCAAACAATCTGGGTCCTCATTTTACCGACCTTGGAAGGATGGAAGGCCGAGTCCACCTTGAAACCGGTCAGAATCGGAACTCCTGGCCCTGAGCAGTTGAGTTAGCCTGCAATACAGACTTTTGGTTTTCTGGTTAAGCAAATGATGGCTTGTCAGTTGGAAAGGATAGATTGGAACAGAACTCATAGCTGTAAGAACTTGCTTCGTTAAGTTCTTAACGTTAAGTTCGTTAAGTTCTTAACGTTACGTTCGTTAAGTTCTTAACGTTAAGTTCGTTAAGTTCTTAATGAGCGGGGGGGTTGCACTAGAAGACTTCCAAGGTCCCTTCCAATATTATTATTATTATTATTATTATTATTATTATTATTATTATTATTATTATTATTATCATCATCATCATCATCATCGATCATCACATAATCAGTCATGTTCAGACTGGAACTGGCACTTTTGTCTACCTATCGAGTCCTTACCAAGGACCTGGGATAGGCAGATGTGGATGTTTGATGGTATTACAGATCTTGTCCCAGGATGCAAGCAGTTCCTAGTAAGGCTGCCTTTTGCAATTGACTGATGGCCAATTTGTCAATGCCGATGATGGTGTCCAAGTGGTGCTCCAGTTGTTTTGGGATGGCACCCAAGGAACCTCTTACTATTGGTGCCACCCTTGCTTGCCTTTGCCCCAGTCTTTCTATTTCTATTTGTAGGTCTTTGTATTTTGATATCTTCTCCAGTTCTTTCTCCTCTATTCTGCTGTCTCCAGGCACTGCCACGTCCACTAGCCAGACTTTTTTGTCTTTCTTATCGACAATTGTTAAGTCCGGGGTGTTATGTTGCAGGTTCTTGTCTGTTGGAATGCTGAACTTTATTATTATTATTATTATTATTATTATTATTATTATTATTATTATTATTATTATTATTATTATTATTGTTGTTGTTGTTGTTGTTGTTGTTGTTGTTATTGTTATTGTTATTGTTATTGTTATGTTGCAGGTGCTTGTTTGAATTCTGAAGTTGATGATGATGAAGATATTGTTATTACTACTATTACTATTATTATGTTGCAGGTGCTTTTCTGTTTCAATTTTGAAGTTGATTACTACTACTACTACTATTATTATTGCTATTATTATTATGCAGGTGCTTGTCTGTTTGAATTCTGAAGTTTATTACTACTATTACTACTACTACCACCACCACTACTATTGTTGTTGTTGTTATTGTTATTCCATCCACTTGACACGATTCACGTCTGTCCTCGTAGGCTCTCAGCGCTTTGGATTCTCTGGCGTCCAACAAGCAATACGCGGAATACCAAGGTCAGATCCTCCAGGCCTCTCAGTTCATCAAGGACTCCCAGCATTGCCTTCACGATGGAACTCATCTTCTGGCTATCCTCCTCAACACTTTGTACGCGGAAGTGCGTTACCTGGACGCGATACGATAACAGGAGAAGCGAGCCGGGGGTGGGATGTGTGTCCCCTCTGCCTCTCGCTCTAATCATGGATTATGTTCAGTTTACAGTCGGCGATAATGTTGCATAAGTGATTCCCGGGGTTTTTGCCGGTCATCGAAGGCCAAAGGAAGGATGGAAGGGAAAGTTTGAGTTTCCGTTGCCGTACTTGGAAAGCGGTTGGGAAGCACTTGGCTTCCTGCCAAAAGGCCGAACCCTGGTCATTTCCTTGGGGTTTGGTCAGGAACGTCACTTGCGTGGTGTGAAGGCAAAGTCCGGAATCGGCTTTGTTTAGCAGTGCCCATTTTTTTTTTTATTGGACTGCATTTTTGTTTGCACTTTTTCAGACTTGGCTCTCGTGCCATCTTCTTCGTCATTATCTTTTTTCTTTTTTTTCTTTTCCCGAAGGCGGAATTTGTGGACGTCCTCCCGTCTCGAAACTGCCAAAGTCACATCCTTGACTTCCTGCCCTCTTTCATTTGTTTACATCTCTTCCCTGAAGCAAATGCTTCGTTCCCTCGTTTCGGGATGTTCAAAAGAGAGGCCATCTGCGGATGAAACCCGAGACTGTTTTTGCCCCGTCTACAATGCTGGATTTGTCTCTGTGGAAGGATATTAAGGAGGTGGAGACTCTTGCGAGTCCGCACGATTGATTTTTGTTATCGTCTCGCTTGGAATAAATCACTTGTTTTCTTGTTGACTCGCTCGCCATGAAATACAGCGTGCCCCAATATTTGCAAGAGCGTGGAGAACATCATAATTGCATTCATTGTAGGGAGTGCCCTTAAGATAGTTTAATTTAGAACAATATAGATTTCTTGCAACGATACCTTTTTGGGGAAAAAATAACCAGTTTTCACAGGATTCTCGGTGCTGGATTCTTAAAATATTTCAGCACATTTGAATCATTTTTGTTTCTT
The DNA here is from genome assembly GCA_024294585.1 of Vipera latastei. Classification (NCBI taxonomy): domain Eukaryota; kingdom Metazoa; phylum Chordata; class Lepidosauria; order Squamata; family Viperidae; genus Vipera; species Vipera latastei. Next base: position 3,041,863 of record CM044355.1, read on the forward strand.
CCGGCAACCTGACAAAATTAATTTGCATTAAACCCATCATTATTCTCACTTCCAGTAAGCTAGGGCGACTGGAAGCTAGAGACGCAGACTAAAAGACACCGTTTTTAGCCTATTTCGTAAGCTGGTTCTTACAAGAAAAGCGGTTGGGTGTACTGATCATGGGAATAGGAGTTCCATGGGACACAATGCACTTGTTTCTGTTTTGCTCCAGAACACGTTTCAATCTTAACACTCAAAATACATTTTTCTCCGCTCTGTACACATCTGGATCCCTCTGTTTATTTTGGTACTACATGGGACACAATGCACTTGTTTCTGTTTTGCTCCAGAACACGTTTCAATCTTAACACTCAAAATACATTTTTCTCCGCTCTGCGCACATCTGGATCCCCCTGTTTATTTTGGTACTACATGGGACACAATGCACTTGTTTCTGTTTTGCTCCAGAACACGTTTCAATCTTAACACTCAAAATACATTTTTCTCCGCTCTGTGCACACCTGGATCCCTCTGTTTATTTTGGTACTACATGGGACACAATGCACTTGTTTCTGTTTTGCTCCAGAACACGTTTCAATCTTAACACTCAAAATACATTTTTCTCCGTTCTGTACACATCTGGATCCCTCTGTTTATTTTGGTACTACATGGGACACAATGCACTTGTTTCTGTTTTGCTCCAGAACACGTTTCAATCTTAACACTCAAAATACATTTTTCTCCGCTCTGTACACATCTGCATCCACCCCATTTATTTCGATACCACCAGCCACACTTAACACACTCCCTTAGAAGTGATCCTCCACGCTCTCTTACAAGTGATCTTCCACTGAACAAAACTCCCTTTTGTCACTGGACCTTTCAGTTGTTAAAGAGAGTGTCAAAAGTGAACAGAAGCAAAGGTGCTGCTTTGCTTTGCCTTGGGATTGTTGTGTGCCGGCATTTTGCCCCTCTTGTGTCAAGTGTTGTGCACATTTGCTAGCTGAGGGAGTCTCTTTGCCTCCCCCCACCTTTTTTAAAAATTGAAAATGCTTTTCTGTCGGAGCTCATCAGTAAAATGGAGAGTGCGGTTCCTTTTGAAAAGGTAATTGCGTTTTTGCACCTTTAGTTTCCACTTAGCAAAGGAGCATTCATCTGCAGCTTACGTGTTGGTGTTGGTGATTGCCTTCAGCTAATTATTGCAAAATTAGTCGCATTTCTCTTCCTCGTCTTGTCAAATTATGCTGAACGGCTCTTTGCCGTAGTTACCTTCAGAAAGGAGAAGATCGATTCAAGATGGATATGTTACGCCGTCCCTTGGGCACGTTGATCAAAAAACTAACGCGAATAGAGGGGAAAACATTTCACGTTTTCAAAGGATCTTTGCACAGATCTCACGAGCGTCAAGTGGAAATTGCTGCTTTTCTTTTTGAGAGGCACAAAACACAAGCACCCCCACCCCCACCTTTTTCTAATGTTTCCTTTATTTTGGCAAGGTGCAAATGATTTAAAGAACAAATTTGTGGGGGAGCAGACTGCACGTGCGTGTGGGTGATAATTTGGGGGTATGGTTTGCATAGAAAGTGCGTTTAAAAATGGTCAATGCTTGTCTGGATCAGGTGAAATAAACAGAGAAACGCCAACTTGAACTGCTTTGTCAGTGTTTTGCCACTTGTGACCTGCAAACCAGTGTTTGTGAACATATGTGTACTTATTAAGAATGGAATGGAATTGCAAATGGGATGGGATGGGATGGAATAGAATAGAATTTAGAATAGCACAGCATAGCATAGCATAGCAGAACAGAACAGAACACAACAACAGAACAGAATAGAATAGAATAGAGTAAGGAACAGAATAAGGAACAGAGTAAGGAATAGAATAGAATATGGAATGGAATGGAATAGAAATAGAATATATAGAATATAGAATAGAATAGAATTACAGAATAGAATAGAATAGGAATAGAACAGAATAGAGTACAATAGAATAGAGAGTAGAATAGAATAAGGAACAGAGTAAGGAATAGAATAGAACATGGAATGGAATGGAATAGAAATAGAATAAAATATAGAATAGAATAGAATTACAGAGTAGAATAGGAATAGAACGGAATAGAGTAGAATAGGATAGGAATAGAAAGAATAGAACAATAGAATAGAACAGAACAACAGAATTAGAATAGGAATAGAACAGTAGAATAGAATAGAATACGAAAAGGAATAGAACATAGAATACAATAGGAACAGAACAGAATAGAATATGGAATGGAATAACTTTATTGTCATTTTAAATGTACACTCATCAGCATATATTAAAATGAAACTTCATTGCATTCAGCTCTCAAAAGGGCAACCACCTCCAATATACACTCCACTACATAAACTACAGAAAAAGTATGCTTATACCCCCATATGTACACTGGGCGCTGTCTAACAAAATGAAATTCAGTGGTGAAAAAAGCAAGGTTCTACATTTAGGCAAGAAAAACCAAATACGCAGGTATAGTATAGGTGGCACCTGGCTCAATAGTAGCAACTGTGAGAGGGATCTCGGAGTCCTAGTGGACGATCCCTTAAATAGGAGCCAGCATCCTGCCAGAGGGGACCAACAGATGCAGACCGTGCAGTGGGTGTGTGGGGTCTCTAACGATGCTCTGAGCTCTAAGCACATATAACAGACATGTCAAACACAAGGCCCGGGGGCCGGATCCGGCCCGCGAAGTGGTTTCATGTGGCCCGCGAAGCCATCCTGGAAACAGTGAGGGAACGGCCCCCACTGCCTTGGCCCTGGCCCAGAGACCCTCCTTCTGCCAGAGACCCTCAGATCTGTCCCACTCCTGCCCAGGCCCCCATAGGCACCCTTGATGCGAACGATGTGGAGCTGGCCATGCCCACCCAGTAGGCCACACACACTCTAGCCACGCCCACCCAGTAGGCCACGCCCACCCCGGCCCCCTGAGGGCAACCGCAATGCTGATGCGGCCCTCAATGAAATTGAGTTTGACACCCCTGACATATAAGCACCTATAAGGAGCCTCCTGACTCACGGGAAGCGAGCTTCCGAGGATCATCTCGGCTGTCCTCACCACTCTCTGTGTGGACCTTCTATCTGAGGCTCGGCTGCCACCAAAGCAGACAGCGACACAGTTTGTTAAAAGGCTGTAAAAAGCAGCCAGGACAGGAGAAGGAAGGCGGTCTCCTCATCCGACGCAAGAAATACAAACTCTGGTTTGCACGCTTCACTAAAGATGACCTATGAAGAGATGAAGTCAGATAAGTTAAAGGTAAAGGTTCCCCCGCACATGCGTGCTAGTCGTTTCCAACTCTAGGGGCCGGTGCTCATCTCCGTTTCAAAGCCGAAGAGCCAGCGCTTGTCCAAGGACGTCTCCGTGGTCCTGTGGCCGGCATGACTAGACGCCAAAGGCGCACGGAACGCTGTTACCTTCCCACCGGAGCGGTCCCTATTTTTTTACTTGCATTTTTACGTGCTTTCGAACTGCTAGGTTGGCAGAAGCTGGGACGCGTAACAGGCGCTCACTCTGCTATGCGGCACTCAGGATTTGACCCGCCAAACTGCCGACCTTCTGATCGACAAGCTCAGCGTCCTAACCCACTGAGCCACCGCGTCCCTTTTCAGATAAGTTAGTTACCTGCAAACCCCCCCCCCCACTTCCGGGTACTTACTATTTTCTGCATTGGTCTCCCTGTTTTCCACTGAGAGGTCAGAGTGATGTACACAGCAAGGTGAGAGTGTGTGATTTTTCCCTGTGATAACAACCCTTTGTGAGAAGGACCGGCCCAAAGTCACCCAGTTTCACCCCGGCCAAAGGTCAGCTTGTTAACCGTTATACCAGAGTAATTTGCAATACCGCCAAGAGCGAGCGGAGGAAATGCAGATAACGTGCTGGGTGTTGGAATAGCACAACTTACTGACGGCCAGCTTGTCGCAGCCGACGCCATAAGAGTGAAAAACGGTCCTAAGTCATTTTTTTTCCAGTGCGGTGGCAACTTGGAACATTCACTAAATGAACTGTTATAAGTTGAGGACTGCCTGTAACTCGGAACTTTACAAGGTTCAAATGCCTTGAATAGAAACCCAGGAAAAGTGAAGCTGGCGAGCTACGGTGGTGCTGACTTGCATGTTTCGTCATCCCCATCCAGAACGCATTCAGAAGTGATGTCAAATCCAAAATTGGATCTACAGTATCTCCAGATACTGCACATCCAGGAGTTGTGAATGCTCCAAGACTGGAAGTTCTCAAGAAGAGACTGGACAGCCATTTGTCTGAAAGGGTATAGGGTTTCCTGCCTGAGCAGGGGGTTGGACTAGATGACCTCCAAGGTCCCTTCCAACTTCTATTCTATTCTATTCTATTCTATTCTATTCCATTCCATTCCATTCCATTCCATTCCATTCCATTCCATTCCATTCCATTTTTCTATTCTATTCTATTCTATTCTATTCTATTCTATTCTATTCTATTCTATTCTATTCTATTCTATTCTATTCTATTCTATTCTATTCTATTCTATTCTATTCTTCTATTCTATTCTATTCCATTCCATTCCATTCCATTCCATTCCATTTTTTCTATTCTATTCTATTCTATTCTATTCCATTCTATTCTATTCTATTCTATTCTATTCTATTCTATTCTATTCTATTCTATTCTATTCTATTCTATTCTATTCTATTCTATTCTATTCTATTCTATTCCATTCCATTCCATTCCATTCCATTCCATTCCATTCCATATTTTCTATTCTATTCTATTCTATTCTATTCTATTCTATTCTATTCTATTCTATTCTATTCTATTCTATTCTATTCTATTCTATTCTATTCTATTCTATTCTATTCCATTCCATTCCATTCCATTCCATTCCATTCCATTCCATATTTTCTATTCTATTCTATTCTATTCTATTCTATTCTATTCTATTCTATTCTATTCTATTCTATTCTATTCTATTCTATTCTATTCTATTCTATTCTATTCTATTCTATTCTATTCTATTCTATTCTAATTAACCAGTGGAACCACCTGCCTCCAGAAGCGGTGAATGCTCCAACACTGGAGGTTTTTAAGAAGAAACTGGACAGCCATTTGTCTGAAATGGTATAGTTTCCTGCCATAGCTGGGGGTTGGACTAGATGATCTCCAAGGTCCCTTCCAGTTGTTGGTAAGCAGGTAATTGGCCTGTAGTTGCCTAGTGTTGCCCCTTTTGCTGGATTTTTCATTATTAGGTAGGTTTTCCCTGTTGTTAGCCACTTTTCAATTTCTCCTCCTTGTAGTATATTATTATTATTATTATTATTATTATTATTATTATTATTATTATTATTATTATTATTATTATTATTATTTTACATATTAGATATTACATATTATATTATATTATTATATCTACTGTAAGTTCTCTGCCATAGAAATTACCAGTAATTCTATTATTGCCATTCACGTTCAGCAATTGCGGGTTTTAAAACCACAGAGGTCTTGTCAAAGATTGAGCCAATGATTGGATCTTTAATAAGTGTGTGTGACTCTAGATTCTGGAGACAGACTTTGACTTATGGAGTTGATTCTCCGACTGAAGTTTTCATATGGAGATTCTTGCCTCGCTGGTCTGTGAAGGAAAGCATCCATGTTAGCAGCATATGTGTAAGATAAGCTTAATATATTTCCAGGGTAATAGAATATCTATCTCAAGATTGAATTGTGGGGTCCTGGGTGCTCTCTGAGCTTGGTTGTTTTCTTGCAGACATTTCATGACCCAAGTAGGTGACATCATCAGTGCTAGAAGGGAGTGGGGTTTGTGGAGAGGAGGAGGAGGAGGAGGAGGAGGAGGAGGAGGAGGAGGACCACCATGGGGTCCTTGGTGCTCTCTGAATTTGGTTGTCTTCTTGCAGACATTTCATGACCCAAATAGGTGACATCATCAGTGCTAGAAGAGAGTGGGATTTGTGGAGAGGAGGACGAGGAGGAGGAGGAGGAGGAGGAGGAGGAGGAGGAGGAGAACTGTGGGGTCCTTGGTGCTCTCTGAATTTGGTTGTCTTCTTGCAGACATTTCATGACCCAAATAGGTGACATCATCAGTGCTAGAAGAGAGTGGGATTTGTGGAGAGGAGGAGGAGGAGGAGGAACGTGGGGTCCTTGGTGCTCTCTGAATTTGGTTGTCTTCTGACAGACGTTTCATGACCTAACTTGGTAGCATCATCACTGGTAGAAGGGAGTGGAGTTTCTGTACAGCAGCAGCAGCAGCAGGAGGAGGAGGAGGAGGAACGTGGGGTCCTTGGTGCTCTCTGAATTTGGTTGTCTTCTGGCAGACGTTTCATGACCTAACTTGGTAGCATCATCAGTGGTAGAAGGGAGTGGAGTTTCTGGACAGCAGGAGGAGGAGGAGGAGGAGGAGGAGGAGGAGGAGGAGGAGGAGGAGGAGGAGGAGGAGGAGGAGGAGGAGGAGGAGGAGGAGGACCGTGGGGACCTTGGTGCTCTCTGAATTTGGTTGTCTTCTTGCAGACGTTTCATGACCTAACTTGGTAGCATCATCAGTGGTAGAAGGGAGTGGGGATTGTGTGGAGGAGGAGGAGGAAGGAGGAAGAAGGGGAAAGGGGAGGGGGAGGAGAGGAGGAAGAGGAGGAGGACCACCGTGGGGTCCTTGGTGCTCTCTGAATTTGGTTGTCTTCTTGCAGATGTTTCATGACCCAACTAGATAACATCAGCTGGGTTGGTAGGGAATGGAGTTAGCTCTTGAGTTATATTTTGGTGACTTGCCCTGTCAGTGTTGGTGGAAGATGGTCTTGGTGGTTCCTGGCTCTGACAGGGAAAGTCATTTGTGTGTAAAGAGAGAGCAGGCACCAGTCCCTCCTAGCACTGATGATGTTACTTAGTTGGGTTCAGAAACAGCCAAGCTCGGAGGGCGCCAGGGACCTTTCATTTCAACCCTGAGCTACAAATATTCTCTTCCACAACGGGAGGCATTATTCTCACGCTAGCCTAAATATTCTGTTCTCTCGTCCTTTCAAATCCCCTGATCTGATTTGTTCCCAGACATGGTGCATCGCTTGTGTGTAACAGCAGCTGCTGCTAACCCTCTGGGATGCTTGCTAGATACAGCAAACACCTTTAGGCAGAGTTTATACAGTAAATACCTCCGGCACGAAGCTCTCTAAATTGTGAATCCCTCACAACATGTCCGTGGATCATAGCAACCGTCGTTAGCCAACATCTAGAGCAGGGATGGGGAACCGTGGCCCTTTTATGACTTGTGGACTTCAACTCCCAGAATTCCTGAGCCAACGATGCTGGGAATTCTGGGAGTTGAAGTCCAGCAGTCGTAAAAGGTCCATGGTTCCTCAGCCCTGATCTAGAGAGATTATAAATCAGGAGTCTTCAAACCTGGTCCTTTTATGACTGGTGGACTTCAACACCCAGAATTCCTCAGCCAGGCCCGCCGGCTGAGGAATGCTGGGAGTTGAAGTCCACCAGTCATGAAAGGGCCAAGTTTGAAGACCCCTGCGTTTTGTGATGCCACAAGACAGAAGAGCAGGTTGGGGACAAAGCGTAGCTGGCTGGGGAATTCTGGGAGTTGAAGTCCACACCTCTTAAAATGGCCGAGGTTGAGAAACATCGGTTTAGCTCTTTCTGAGTTAGCATTGTTTTCCCCTCACATTATGTCAGGGGTCTTCAAACTTGGTCCTTTTCTGACTTGCGGACTTCAACTCCCAGAATTCCTCAGCCAGGCATACTGGCCGAGGAATTCTGGGAGTTGAAGTCCGCAAGTCAGAAAAGGGCCAAGTTTGAAGACCCCTGCTATAAACCCTTCACCCATTATCTAGTGCGGGTAAAATTCCTCCTCTGGTACGTAAGCGTCCAGCTCCTCGCTAGGGGAGACCACGTGATACTATTAAATTGTAAAATTAACACAGACAATTATGAACACAAAATCACAGCTGCCGCTCTTTCTGGAGGGCTGGGACCAAGCCGAAGATGAATATCTGAGACGCCTCAAATTTCTGCTCTCCGTTCTTGTGCTCTTCTAAGAAGGAACCGTGATTCACTGTTTCCCAAGTGAGCTGCCTCAGTTACGCTGACCTTTCTACTTCCTGAAGGAATGGATTTCATTAGTAACCCTGCAGAAAGCCACGAGTTGCTTTTTTTTTTTTTTTTTGAGAAGAAAATAGAAATTAGTCTCCTCTTTGGGATATTTTGCTCCTGTCTCCTCGGACAACTCCAGAACTGATTTTCCATTGTTGGGGTTTTTTTTGGGTCTGTCGAGATCCATCAAGGACACGTCAACCCCAAGCCATAAATAATACAACTCACAATGGTAGGACGGTGCTAACAGGATACTACATGGATGCTCACAGACAGTAGTAGATTTGCAGTGAAGAATGTCTTTCAAGAACAGCCATGATCTGATCTTCTGGAACAGGGATGTTTGACCCTGGTGCCGAACTTTGGCCTGTGAACTTCACCTCCCCGGAATTCATACTGGATGGGGAATTCTGGGAGTTGAAGTCCACAGCTTTTAAAGTTGTCAAGCTTGGACACCCCTCTTCTAGAAGAGAATTCCTTCTTTTTCCTGAACGGGTGGAGATGTTCTGCTGGAGCCTAATTTTGAATTGGCTGTTCTACCAGCTTCTGATAAATCGTTTTACTTTATTAAACCTACAAAGTTCATTGGTTAGTTTTGAGCTAAGCATGAATTAGAAGGTTCGGGTTACACTTTTTAAATAGACTTTGGCCTCATTTGAAGAATCAGATGGACCAATTTCATATGATCATACAATAGGAGACCAAAGCAACTGGCTAACCATTTTTTAAGGTCTAGCTGTGGGCTGTAGTTGAAATATCAGCTCTCTCCAATTGGAAATTCTACAAAGCAAACCCTAACCCTTTTTCCTTCTAGTTTTGGGAATCTTACCACGAGATACATAATTTCTAGAAATCCACTTATATCCAATGAGACTCAAGAAACTCTTACCGTGAAAAGCTGGTTGGAACCATAAAGTTATCTGTAATGCAAAAGGTAAGAAAACTAATGGAAAATATTCATGTATTTCTTGCTAGGTTATCCCTTAGGTGCTCAAGAGCAAAAGGTTGAAATGGTCCAGGATCTTGATAAATGAGATCAGGAGTGTAACCTTGGCAACTTTAAGACATGTGGATTTCAACTCCCAGAATTCCTCAGCCATTATGGTCGGCTGGGGAATTCTGGGAGTTGAAGTTCAGCAGACTTAAAAGTTGCCAACGTTGGATGCTCTTGAGTTAGATAGAAAACCTTTGACTTATTGCATCTACGTCAAGTTGCCAACGGAAGTTCATAGGCTTCAGGACAACATCATTTAAAAGTTCTTCTCACTTAAAAAAAATTAGGAATTTGCACAAGGGCTCTAGTTGGGCCTCTTTTCCGATAGGCTAGTTCTCTTCCTTGAAAGTTCTTGATGATTTAAGTTCTGAAGTAAGGTTGAAACATCTGGGCTTGGCTGAGACCTTTTGAAGCTCAAAACGGGATGCCTCTACTTGAGCATAGAAGACAATCCTCCTTCAATCCAGGTGGGAGGACATTATTGGTTAGAGCAGAGGTCTTCCAACTTGGCCCTTTTATGACTTGTGGACTTCAAGTCCCAGAATTCCTCAGCCAGGCACACGTGCCTGGCTGAGGAATTCTGGGACTTGAAGTCCACAAGTCATAAAAGGGCCAAGTTGGAAGACCCCTGGGTTAGAGGGTGCACAGCTGTGCTAGCTAGTTCTCTGATCATTTGCCATTGTGGATGAATCTCCGCATTTACCATCTCAATATCTCCATCACATCATGGAAATAGCCATCTATTGATTGTCTTCACCCAACACGCTTAAGCCGGCTTTGCAAAATGCACTGAATTCCCAACCAACCAAATACTGCAGGTTGCGTTCACACAAAAACACCATGCTAGGAAAGAGAAAAGGTTGAAATTTACCAAGCTTAACGTGTTGGGTAAATTGCAACTGCCTGTGAGAACGGGATCGCAGAGGTCTTTGGTCGTGTAGCTAAACCACGGTTCGTAAATCACAATGGTGTTTACACAATGCACTGAGCCAGCATTCCCCCATCTTTACGGGTTGGTGGCCCATCACGGGTGGTGGTGGTGGTGTGTGTGTGTGGAGGGGGAAGAGAAAATGGTTTTGTGTGAGGGGCAGGCACGGGCACGCATGTACCCACCGCTCACGTGAGTGGGGCTGCGAGTGCTGGCACCCACTGTTTGTGTGAGTTGGGCTGTGTGTGCATACGTGCGCCAGCCTGGTTGCAAATAGGTCAAGATCCAGTAGTGGGTCACTGAAGGGAAGGGAAGGGAAGGGATGGGAAGGGAAGGAAAGGAAAGGAAAGGAAAGGAAAGGAAAGGAAAGGAAAGGGAAGGGAAGGAAAGGAAAGGAAAGGGAAGGGAAGGGAAGGGAAGGGAAGGAAAGGAAAGGAAAGGAAAGGAAAGGAAAGGAAAGGAAAGGAAAGGAAAGGAAAGGAAAGGAAAGGAAAGGAAAGGAAAGGAAAGGAAAGGAAAGGAAAGGAAGTAAATGGATGGGGAAGGGAGTAAATGGATGAAGAAGGAAAGGAAAGGAAAGGAAAGGTTGGGGACCCCTGCACTAAGGCAGACAAACCCAGATTGTGGCTTAGGGTCTCCTGCTTGGGAGGGAGTTGGACTAGATGACCTACAAGGTCCCTTTCAATTCTGTTATTCTAGTCTATTCAAAACACCAGAAGGCAGGACAAGAAGCAACGGATGGAAACTAACCGAGGAGAGAAGCAACCTGGAATTAAGGAGAAATTTCCTGACAGTTAGAACAATTAACCAGTGGAACAGCTTGCCACCAGAAGTTGTGGGGGCTTCATCACTGGAGGTTTTTAAGAAGAGACTGGACAGCAACTTGTCTGAAATGCTGTATCTAAAGCTAATCATGCTACATTTTATTGACAGTACCGATTTACGATTACAGTTAGGACCAGAATTTCCATGGCTAATCAAGGTGGTTCGGTGAGTTGTGCCCCATTTTATGACCTTTTTTTACCACCATTAAGTGAATCACTGCGTTGTTAAGCAAATCACACGGTTGTTAAGCGAATCTGGCTTTCCCCCATTCACTTGGCTTGTCGGAAGCTGGCTGGGAAAGTTGCGAATGAGGATCACACCATCTTGGGATGGTGCCACCTTCGCACATATGCCCTGGATGCCAAGCAGCTGAGTGTGGATCACATGACGGTGGTGGGAATGCTGTGGCTGTTGTCACTGGGAGAACCAGTCATGAGTCACTTGGTTTTAGGGCCATTGTAACTTCAAATTGTCACTAAATTGTAAACTGAGGACTACCTGTATTCTCTCTGGATTCATGCAACATGCCAACTAGATCGTTACACAACCACAACCACTCCTTGTTTAATGATGTCATTCCATTCCAACAACAACATGATTGCCAAATGAATATGAGAGAGAGAGAGAAAGAGAGAGAATGCAGAGAGAGAATGCAGAGAGAGAGACTAATAGATAAATATGACATAGATAGATAATAAATAGATAAATAGATGATGGATGGGTGGGTGGAAGGATGGATAGGGATGATAGAGAGATGATAGATAGATGATAGATGAGAGAGAATAGATAGAGATAGATATAAGCGTATAGATAGATAGATAGATAGATAGATAGATAGATAGATAGATAGATAGATAGATAGATATAGATAGATAAGAGGAGAGAGGAGAGAGGAGAGAGAGATAGGATAGAGGGGATAGATAGATAGATAGATAGATAGATAGATAGATAGATAGATAGATAGATAGATAGATAGATAGATGGATAATGCAGAGAGAGAGACTAATAGATAAACATGACATAGATAATAAATAGATAAATGGATGGGTGGGTGGAAGGACGGATAGGGATGATAGAGAGATGAGAGATGAGAGATGAGAGATGAGAGAGAATAGATAGAGAGAGAGGTGATAGAGATAGAGAGATACAGGCGTATAGATAGATAGATATGATAGATGTGTATAGATATAGATAGATAGATGAGAGAGGAGAGGGAAAGGGAGAGAGAGAGATGCTGCAAAGATCACTGATTGTTGCCTTCGGATTCGGATAAAATTCTCCCTTACAGCATCCCGTGCCTGACCTGATTTTTTTTCTCCCTCTTCCCCCCTCGCAAGCTGGAGAGGTTGCTTAAACTAGCAATCTCTTCCTGATCTACTCTTCTTCACAGCACATGGCTTCTCATAGCAAATTAACAAGCTCAGCTCCGACCTGGCTGCTGCCTAAAGCTAACAAGACTTTAATCCTTTCGCTCTGGTTAGTTACCAGGCACGTGGAATTTGGTCAGTGGTGGGATTCAAATAGGTGAACCACCGGTTCTCTGTGTTTGATGCCGCTTCCGGAAGTCCATTCTGGGCCTGGCTAACAAAAAATTAGCTACCGGTTCTGCCGAAGTGGTGCGAACCGGCTGAATCCCATGACTGAATTCGGTGCGTTGGTTGGAAAATAATTTTTTTAAAAAATTGCCATTGTCTTTGTGAATGTTTGCAAAATGATGTGTTTGCTAAACAAGGAGCCACTGTGCCACAGTTTATTGCATCAATCCCAACTACGTCAGGAACTGGTGGCTTGAACTTCAAGCCAAGACTGTCCTCCCTTGACCCACGCGAATGTCACTGGAATTTGAAAGAGGGGTACCTACCTCCCTTGCAAAAGGCCCCGATCCCTAAGATCACCAGCAGGGCCACCAGCTTGATCCCCAAAGCTGTGAACAAGAGAATCATGATCCAGGAAGCATTTCCGGCTTTGAACCTGTAGAAGTAGACACTTGCTTCTGCTCGGCCGTGGCTGTTGGTGGCCACGCAGGTGTACTTCCCGTCGTGAGACAGGTGCTGAAGCTCCTTGGTGATCTGGTGACCTGTGTGGGACACGGAGGTGGCATTTCCAGACAGGGGACCAGCCCACATCAGGGTGGGCAATGGTTCTCCTTCAGCCGTGCACAGGGCATGGAAGTCACGATCCTGCCCAGCCTGGACAGAGATATTTGTAATCCTGGGGGCAGCTGCAGAACATACAAAAAAAAAAATAGGATCCATAACTTATTACTCAGGATGTTATCATTTGTAACATAGTCCTTCCCTTGGCAACTTTAAGGTAATAATAATAATAATAATAATAATAATAATAATAATAATAATAATAATAATAACAACAACAACAACAACAACAACAACAACAACAATAACAACAACAATAATAACAATAATAATAATAATAATAATAATAATAATAATAACAATAATAATAATTAATAATGGTAGTAGTAGTAGTAGTACTAGTAGTAATGTTGGAAGGGAGCTTGGAGGTCATCTAGTCCAACCCTCTGCTCAGGCAGGAAACCCTATACCATTTCAGACAAATGGCTGTCCAATCTCTTCTTAAAAACTTCCAGTCTTGGAGCATTCACAACTTCTGGAGGCAGATTGTTCCACTGGTTAATTAGAATAGAATAGAATAGAATAGAATAGAATAGAATAGAATAGAATAGAATAGAATAGAATAGAATAGAATAGAATAGAACTTTAAATCATTTGCACCTTGCCAAAATAAAGGAAACATTAGAAACGTTAGGGGTGTGGGTGTTGTGTTTTGTGCCTCTCAAAAAAAAACAACCAGCAATTTCCACTCACGCTTGTGAGATCTGTACAAAGATCCTTTGAAAATGTTAAGGTCATCTAGTCCAACCCCCTGCTCAGGCAGGAAGCCCTAGACCATTTCAGACCAATGGCTGTCCAGGCTCTTCTTAAAAACTTCCAGCATTGGAGCATTCACCGCTTCTGGAGGCAGGTGGTTCCACTGGTTAATGTGGACTTCAACTCCCAGAATTCCCCAGCCAGCCTGGGGGAACCTACTACAAACTACTTTATACAGTGGTGGGATTCCAGTAGGTGAACAACCAGTTCTCTGTGTGGATGCAGCTTCCGGAAGTCCATTCTGGGCCTGGGTAACAAAAAAATTAGCTACTGGTTCTGCCGAAGTGGTGCGAACTTGGCTGAATCCCACCACTGACTTTATAGCTTTTAAAATTAGTTTGAATATAGGGTAAATTTGTGGCTTCTGGACATTCTTGATCCTATTTTTGAAGTTCAGGCATTGTACCAAGCTGCAGCTTGTTTTAAATGATGATTGATTGATTGATTAAAGCAAAATGGAATGCTGTAAATCATGGCTTGCTTTGCTTTACTTTGTTGGATATGTTATAAAGAGCTGGATTCATACAATACACCAGGCTACATTATTATTATTTATCGTCAGGCACCTCCACATCACATTTCAATAAAAAAGACAAGAGATAAAAATACAAAACATGAAATATGGAATCTAAAATATTATAAGCATATGTCCAGCTATGCCACAAGTAGAGCAGCCACTTTAGCACTAGATGTGAACTTGGTCAAAATGCCTTCAAGAGCTTATATGCAAACTGGGCTCTGGCCCCATTGCTCGGGGGGGGGGGGGGGGGGGCGGCGGTGTGTGGTGGAAATTCACCCCATTAAAGAGAATATTTGTAGCTCAGGGTTGACGTGAGGGGTGCTTGGTGCTCTCTGAGCTTGGTGGTCTTCTTGCAGACGTTTCATGACCCAAACTAGGTATTATCAGTGCTAGAAGGGAGTAGGGTTTGTGGAATGATGGAGGAGGAGGAGGAGGAGGAGGAGGAGGAGGAGGAGGAGGAGGAGGAGGAGGAGGAGGAGGAGGAGGAGGAGGAGGAGGAGGAGGAGAACTGTGGGGTCCTTGGTGCTCTTTGAGCTGGCTGGTTTTCTTGCAGATGTTTCATTGCCCAAGCAGGTATCATCAGGGTTGACCAGTGCTGAAAAGTCTGCAAGAAAACAATCAAGCTCAGAGAGCACCAAGGACCCCACAGTCGTCATTCCTCCTCCTCCTCCTCCTCCTCCTCCTCCTCCTCCTCCTCCTCCTCCTCCTCCTCCTCCTCCTCCTCCTCCTCCCCCTCCCCCTCCCTCTCCTCCTCCTCCTCCTCCTCCTCTTCTCCATAAACACCACTCTCTTCCAGCACTGAAGATGTTTCCTAGTTGGGTAATGAAACGTCTGCAAGAAAACTACCAAGCTCAGAGAGCACCCAGGACCCCACAGTCATCATTCATTCTCCTCCTCCTCCTCCTCTCCTCCTCCTCCTCCTCCTCCTCCTCCTCCTCCTCCTCCTCCTCCTCCTCCTCCTCCTCCTCTCCATAAACACCTCTCTCTTCCAGCACTGAGGATGTTTCCTAGTTGGGTAATGAAACGTCTGCATGAAAACAACCCAGCTCTGAGGGCACCAAGGATTCCACCATGACTATCCAGCCTTGTTCAAGGCAACACGTCAACCCCGAGGCCTTAGGGCAGCAACGTCCATCTTCCCAGGGCTGCACAACCCGTGAACAGGAATACACAGCAATTGCACGAAGGATCAGTGGGGTCTTGGGGATCCTCGCTGAGGGCTGGGCTTCCCTGTCGCCTCTCCCGAGCTCCCCTGGCAGAGACCCTCCTCAGTGCATTCCCCATCTTTTCACCTATGAGACGGAGATGGATCCCTGTCCGGCTTTCGTACTTGTCATGGAGATCCCCCGAGAATTCAACCCGGCAGAAGTATCGGTTGGTGTCGGTCCAGTTGAGATTCTCAATTTGGAGCGAGAGATTGTTCTGTCTGGGGTTGCCCAGCAGTTTGTACCGGCTCTTCAAGCCCACCGTGACCCTGCAGAGGTCGCTGGAACTTTGGGTGACACACTTGAAGACCACCGAGCCGTCGAAAGGCTCCCTCACGCGCCAAATGGCGGTCAGGGCCTTGTCGTACATCTTGTGGGGGTGCGTGAACGTGCAGGGCAGGGCCACGGACTTGCCAACCTCGCCCACCACCTCTGAGGGGACGTGCATGGACCATCCTTTGGAAGAGAGACCTGCCCGGGAAAAGGAGACGTGGTGAGGGGGCTTCCTTCACCAAAAAGAACATTGTGCATTGGGTACGTCATGCATGCGTGGCTCTGCTTAAATGACCAGGGCAGGAGTCTTCAAACTGGGCCCTTTTATGACTGGTGGACTTCAACTCCCAGAATCCCTCAGCCAGGCCTGCGGTTTCATCAAAATGGCCGACTGAGGAATTCTGGGAGTTGAGGTCCACCATTCATAAAAGGGCCAAGTTTGAAGACCCCTGGCCTGGATCATGGTTTCATTAAAATGGCCGACTGAGGAATTCTGGGAGTTGAGGTGCACCATTCATAAAAGGGCCAAGTTTGAAGACCCCTGGCCTGGATCATGGTTTCATTAAAATGGCCGACTGAAGAATTCTGGGAGTGGAAGTCCACCAGACATGAAAGGGCCAGGTTGGAAGACCCCTGGTCTGGATCCAAGCCTGCGGTTTCATCAAAATGGCCGACTGAGGAATTCTGGGTGTTGAAATCCACCAGTCATAAAAGGGCCAAGTTTGAAGACTCCTGGTCTAGGGGGTCAGTGGAATTTCTAGTCATTTGCTTTTTTTTTTTTAAGAAGAAGTTCAGAAGACAATGCTGAGAGAAATATCAGATCTACTGTGACATTGTGATAAATGGACGAAAGCAAGGGTGGACAAGCTTGGCAACTTTTGGTCTTGTGGACTTCAACTCTCAGAATTCCTCTGTCTGCCTGTCTATTAGTGTCTCTCTCTCTCTCTGTGTGTGTGTGTGTGTGTGTGTGTGTGTGTGCCTGCCCTGAATTAAATGACAGCCTCCTCGGTTAAAGTTTGTCTTGAATTAATTGGCATCAAACTTAGAGTCCCCATCTTGCCTCCTGAAGTTGTGAATGCTCCAACACTGGAAATTTCTGAAGAAGACATTGGACAAGCATTTGTCTGAAATGGTACAGGATTTCCTGCCTGAGCAGGGGGTTGGACTAGATGACCTCCAAGGTCCCTTCCAACTCTGATTCTATTCTATTCTATTCTATTCTATTCTATTCTATTCTATTCTATTCTATTCTATTCTATTCTATATTCCATATTCCATATTCCATATTCCATATTTTCTGTATTGAAGGTAGAATCAGCAGATCTTAGTGCCGGTAGGATGTGAATGTTATGTATGTGTCAATATCATTTGTTTATTTATTTGTTAAATATATTTGCCGCCTATAATGTTCCAGATTTTCCAATTTAGGGAATCCTGCTTCCAATTCAGCATTTGGAGCAATGATCAGTGTAGCACCCTGCAATGGGTGAATTTCCCTGTTCCATTTACAAAGCTTTGGTTACTTTGAGTTCGGAATGAACCCCAATGCTTTTTTGTGCCTTACATGGAGCCGCTTCCCTTTCTGCAAGTAGAATGGGTCACAATCAGTTGCAAATCTGGATCTACCAATCCAGAACACGGAAAAGATTTAAGTTAACTGGAGGGGGTGGGGGGGAAAGGATGAGATGGAAATACTTGGCAGGAAAATGGTTCAAACCTCTCCTTCTTTGGAGTAAAATGTTTGCAGTTGAAAGGGAAATTGTGGAGTCCTTTCAGGTGCTTTGGAGAACAGCTTGACTGCCTCTTCTTTGTGGCAACCCCTGAGATACTGGAAGACTGCTATCATGTCACCCCTAGTCCTTCTCTTCATAAAACTGGAACAGAACAGAAAAGAATAGAAAAGAATAGAACAGAATAGAAAAGAAAAGAAAATATGGAATGGAACGGAACAGAATGGAATAGAATGGAACAGAACAGAACAGAACAGAACAGGACAGAATAGAATAGAATAGAGCTGGAAGGGACCCTGGAGGTCTTCTAGTCCAGCCCCCTGCTCAAGCAGGAGAACCTATACCATCTCATACAAGTGACTGTATAGCCTCTTCTTAAAAACCTCCAGCAATGGAGCACCCACGATTTCTGGTGGCAGGCTGTTCCACTGATTAATTGTCCTCACTGTCAGGAAGTTTCTCCTTAATTCCAGGTTGCTTCTCTCCTTGACCAGTTTCCAACCATTGTTTCTTGTCCTGCCCTCTGGTGCTTTGGATAATAATTTGACCCCCTTTTCCTTGTGGCTGCCCCTCAGATACTGGGACACTGCTATCGTGTCTCCCCTATTTCTTCTTTTCATTCTCCTAGTTGGATAATGGAACGTCTGCAAGAAAGCCACCAAGCTGGGAGCACCTGGGACCCCACAGTTCAACCCTGAGCTACAAATGCTCTTCTCTATTGGCAAGGTCAAGTGTAAGACACTTTGTTGAATCTCTTGTAAATCTTAACCCAGAGAAACTCAAGAACCAGCAGCCTTGAAGGTCATTTGGTATCTGTCTCAGCCAGATTAGCCAGTTCGGTACATTTCAAGCTAAGACACACAATTCTTTCTCTTTCTCTCTTTTTTTTGCATCCTTGGAAAGTCTCTGCTCAGGAGAACAGATTAACTGAGTTGGAAGGGACCTTGGAGGTCATCTAGTCCAACCCCCTGCTCAGGCAGGAAACCCTATACCATTTAAGGCAAATGGCTGTCCAGTCTCTTCTTAAAAACTTCCAGTGTTGGAGCATTCGCAGCTTCTGGAGGCAGGTAGTTCCACTGGTTAATTAGAATAGAATAGAATAGAATAGAATAGAATAGAATAGAATAGAATAGAATAGAATAGAATAGAATAGAATAGAATAGAGTAGAGTAGAGTAGAGTAGAGTAGAGTAGAGTAGAGTAGAGTAGAGTAGAGTAGAGTAGAGTAGAATAGAATAGAATAGAATAGAATAGAATAGAATAGAGCTGGAAGGGATCTTGGAGGTCATCTAGTCCAACCCCCTGCTCAGGTAGGAAACCCTATATCATTTCAGACAAATGGCTGTCCAGTCTCTTCTTAAAAACTTCCAGCATTGGAGCATCCACAGCTTCTGGACGCAAGTAGTTCCACTGATTAATTTTCCCAACTGTCAGGAAGTTTCTCCTTAGTTCTAGGTTGCTTCTCTCCTTGATGAGTTTCCATCCGTTGCTTCTTGTCCTGCTTTCAGGGGCTTTGGAGAATAGCTTGACTCCCTCTTTTTTGGGGCAGCCCCTGAGATATTGGAAGAGTTGCTATCATGCCTGCCACGTCCCACATCAAGACATGTTGCCCATGCAAACTTACCTTTGTCAAAGAGGCAAAGCAAGCACGCGAGAAAAAACAGGTCGCTTTCCATCTTATAAGCCATTCTCCCTGCAATCTTCTTTCCTAACTGGATCGGTTGGATCCACTCAAGACTCCATCAGCATTTTCTCCCCCCCTCTCCCCACTCTCTGCAGAACAGAGGCAGAGGGACTTTTTCTTCCTCTGGAAAAAGATGAGAGGGGTTGGCTGGTCCAGTGAGTTTAGAGGAAAAAGTCATCATGTGGGGCTGAGCAGAAAAGCCATAGAATGAATCAGCCACCCACTTCTTGTTTTAAAGCTAGGCCGAGACTCAATGAGGGAGGTGACATGGATTCGCTGGAGGTTTTTAAGAAGAGGCTTGTCAGAAATGGTATAGGTTCTCCTGCTTGAGTGGGGGGCTGGACTAGAAGACCTCCAAGGCCCCTTCCAGCTCTATTCTATTCTATTCTATTCTATTCTATTCTATTCTATTCTATTCTATTCTATTCTATTCTATTCTATTCTATTCTATTCTATTCTATTCTATTCTATTCTATTCTATTCTATTCTATTCTATTCTATTCTTATATACTCTATTCTATTCTATTCTATTCTATTCTTATATACTCTATTCTATTCTATTCTATTCTATTCTATTCTATTCTATTCTATTCTATTCTATTCTTCTATATTTCATAATTTGTTATTCTATTCTATTCTATTCTATTCTATTCTATTCTATTCTATTCTATTCTATTCTATTCTATTCTATTCTATTCTATATTTCATAATTTGTTATTCTGTTCTATTCCTATTCTATTCTATTCTTCTATATTTATTCTATTCTATTCTATTCTATATTTCATAATTTGCTATTCTATTCTATTCTATTCTATTCTATTCTATTCTATTCTATTCTATTCTATTCTATTCTATTTTTCATAATTTGTTATTCTATTCTATTCTATATTTCATAATTTGTTATTCTATTCTATTCTATTCTATTCTATTCTATTCTATTCTATTCTATTCTATTCTATTCTATTCTATTCTATTCTATTCTTATATACTCTATTCTATTCTATTCTATTCTATTCTATTCTATTCTATTCTATTCTATTCTATTCTATTCTATTCTTATATACTCTATTCTATTCTATTCTATTCTATTCTATTCTATTCTATTCTATTCTATTCTATTCTATTCTTCTATATTTCATAATTTGTTATTCTATTCTATTCTATTCTATTCTATTCTATTCTATTCTATTCTATTCTATTCTATTCTATTCTTCTATATTTCATAATTTGTTATTCTGTTCTATTCCTATTCTATTCTATTCTTCTATATTTCATAATTTGTTGTTCTATTCTATTCTATTCTATTCTATTCTATTCTATTCTATTCTATTCTATTCTATTCTATTCTATTCTATTCTATTCTATTCTATTCTATTCTATATTTCATAATTTGCTATTCTATTCTATTCTATTCTATTCTATTCTATTCTATTCTATTCTATTCTATTCTATTTTTCATAATTTGTTATTCTATTCTATTCTATATTTCATAATTTGTTATTCTATTCTATTCTATTCTATTCTATTCTATTCTATTCTATTCTATTCTATTCTATTCTATTCTATTCTATTCTATTCTATTCTGCATTGTTGCCCCATTGTTCTGAATAGAATAGAGCTGGAAGGGACCCTGGAGGTCTTCTAGTCCAGCCGCCTGATCAAGCAGAAGAACCTATTCCATTTCATACAGGTGGCTGTCTAGCCTCTTCTTAAAAATCTCCAGTGATGGAGTGCCCACTATTTCTGGTGGCAGGCTGTTTCACTGGTTAATTGTCCTCACTGTTAGGAATTTTCTGCTTAATTCCAGGTTGCTTCTCTCTTTGATCAGTTTCCAACCATTGTTTCTTGTCCTTCCCTCTGGTGCTTTGGGGAATAGTTTGACCCCCTCTTCCTTGTGGCAGCCCCTCAGATACTGGAACTCTGCTATCATGTCTTCCCTATTTCTTCTTTTCTTTAGACTAGCCCAGGGGTAGGCAACCTTGGCTCTTTTATGATTCATGGACCTCAACTCCCAGAATTCCTGAGCTAGCCACGCTGAGGGAGAAGGGAGAGGTTTCCAAGCTGAGCCATGCTGCCTCAGGAATTCTGGGAGTTGAAGTCCACAGGTCACGAGGGGGCCATAGTTCCCCCATGCTGGCTCAGGAATTCTGGGAGTTGAAGTCCATGAGTCATAAAAGAGCCAAGGTTGCCTACCCAGCCCCAAGTACCGCAGCCGTCTTTTGTATGTTGTGTGTGTCCCTGAGAAAAGAATATACAAGAAGTCCTTGAGTTATGGCCGCAACCCAGCCCACCATTTCCAGTGCTAAGCAAGGCAGTCGTGAAGTGAGTTTTGCCCTGTTGTTTGACCTTTCTTGCCACAATTGTTAAGTGAAACCCTGCAGCTGTTAAGTTAGTAACAGGGCTGTTAACTGAATCTGGCTTCCTCTATTGACATTGCTTGTCAAAAGTTTGCAAAAGGGGATCACAAAATCCCCGGGACACTGCGACGGTCATAAATGTGAGTCAATTGTCAAGTATCTGAATTTTGACTATGTGATCACTGGGGGCAGGATATAATAACAATAATAACAATAATAATAATTGGAAGGGACCTTGGAGGTCATCTAGTCCAACCCCCTGCTCAGACAGGAAACCCTATACCATTTCAGACAAATGCTGCAATGGTCATAAATGTGAAAACAGCCATAAGTCACTTTGCTCAGTGGTGTTGAAACTTTGAAAGATCACTAAACAAGTGGGTGCAAACTGAGGACTTTGGACACATGATAGAATAGAAGAGAATAGAATAGAATAGAGCTTGAAGGGACCTTGGAGGTCTTCTAGTCCAGCCCCCTGCTCAAGCAGGAGAACCTATACCCTCTGAGACAAGTGGTTGCTTCTGATGTAAAGACCTTCTCTGGACAAGTCTCTAATGATGGAGAAGGTGGAAGGAAAGAGAAGAAGAGGACAGCTACCGTATAAACGCAAAAACAAGACCGCGTCTTATATTAATTTTTGCTCCAAAAAGACGCATTGGGTCTTATTTGCAGGGAAATACATTATTAAATGCACTTGTCTGGCTGACAACATTATTAAATGCATCCACCTGGCCGACAATCTTAACTGAGGCTTTATTTTTTTGGGCGGGGGGGGGGGGGCTTATATTACGAGCATCCTGAAAAATCGTGCTTGGCTTTTATTTTCGGGGAAACACGGTAGTAGCAAGGTGGATTCAATTATACTGGTCATGGGGGCAACTTTGAAGGACAGGTCATCCTGGAGATAAAATCTATCTATGTTGTTGCTATCCTTGGACAGCAAAGTTGACCAGCTAAGAAGTACTGGAGTGTATTACAGCAGACATGTCACCGGAAGGCAAAATCATCCAACTGCGTCTCAACTTGTTTTGGCCATGTCGTGCGGTGCAGTTCACTGGAGAAAGCAGTTACGCTCAGGGGATTTAGCAGTAAAAGGAAGCCAGGCCTTCAAAGGACAGGGTGGCTGGACACCATCCATGCTGACCCCAGCCAGAGCATAGACCAGGGGTCTTCAAACTTGGCTCTTTTATGACTGGTGGACTTCATCTCCCAGAATTCCTCAGTCGGCCATTTTGATGAAACTGCAGGCTTGGATCCAGACTCTCAGGGGTCTTCAAACTTGGCTCTTTTATGACTTGTGGACTTCAACTCCCAGAATTCCTCAGTCGGCCATTTTGATGAAACTGCGGGCTTGGATCCAGACCAGGGGTCTTCAGACTTGGCCCTTTTATGACTGGTGGACTTCAACTCCCAGAATTCCTCAGTCAGGCATTTTGATGAAACTGTGGGCTTGGATCCAGACTCTCAGGGGTCTTCAAACCTGGCCCTTTTATGACCTGAAGTCCACAAGTCATAAAAGGCCCTTTTTGAAGTTTGAAGACCCCTGCCATAGAACAACTACAAAGAAGTAGCGCAAGATCAGAAGATCTGGAGAGACCAAGTCTATAGAATCACCAAGAATCCAACACAACTGAGTGGATAACATGCTCCTCCTCCTCCTCCTCCTCCTCATCATCATCATCAACAACATCATCATCATCATCTTGCTAAGGGTCAACTCTGTCAGGAACCTTGATCAACCAAGGTTCCCACTGTCTCAGCACCTGGCCAATCTTGGGGCTGAGAAGCCCCAGCTGGCCACCAGAGGGCACTGCTGTTTAGAGAAGAAGCTGTTGACTTCTACTTGTTGTGGAACATCTGGAGCTAAAGGGACCCTTGATTCATGCTGGACCAGGCCAAGCGTTCATGTCACCTATGGCCAGCCAGGTGTCTTTGACAAAGGCATGCGTGGACAAGAGACATTTTTATTGCCCAGAGCTGGACCTCAAGATGTGCCTTCTGTACAGGTATTCTTGACCGGCTCAAGGTTGATTCCGCCTTCCACCCTTTCGTGGTCAGTAAAATGAGGACCTGGATGGTTGGGGACCATATGCTGATTCTGTAAACTGCTGAGAGAGGGCTGTAAAGCACTGCGAAGCGGTATGTAAGTCTGAGTGCTATTGCTATTGCTATTCCTTCCTCCCTCCCTCCCTCCCTCCCTCCCTGAAGGCACAGTAGTTTGAATGCAGTATTGCAGGCAAACTCTGCCCACTGTCTGGAGTTCAATCCTGACGGGGCTCAAGGTTGACTCAGCCTTCCATCCTTCCGAGGTCAGTAAAATGAGGACCCAGATTGTTGGGGGCAAGAGGCTGACTCTGTAAACCATTCAAAGTTACAACAGCCCTAAAATATACTTACGACATATTTTTAAAGGTGTCATGGCTGCACCTAGTCCTCTCCTGCCCATGGTTTTGTAGGGGAATTAAATAGGAAAGCTAAAAACTGAAATAACAACAACAACAACAACAACAACAACAACAACAACAACAATAATAATAATAATAATAATAATACTAATAATAATAATAATAATAATAATCTTTTTAAATAGTAATTGGCCATCGAAACTGCGCGATTATGGATGAAACGTGTAACAGTGATACCCATTGTCAACGGGGCACTGGGAACGATGTCCAAAAACTTTGCAAAACACATCAAGAAATTGCAGCTTCCTGCAATAACTCCAGCAACGCTACAAAAAACTGCGCTACTCGGAACATCTTACATTTTAAGGAGGTACCTGGTTGATACCTAGGATGCTGGCAGCAACCCATGTCAACCATTAAAGGTAAAGGTAAAGGTTCCCCCGCACATGCGTGCTAGTCGTTTCCGACTCTAGGGGCCGGTGCTCATCTCCGTTTCAAAGCCGAAGAGCCAGTGCTTGTCCGAGGACGTCTCCGTGGTCATGTGGCCGGCATGACTAGACGCCAAAGGCGCACGGAACGCTGTTACCTTCCCACCGGAGTGGTCCCTATTTTTCTACTTGCATTTTTATGTGCTTTCGAACTGCTAGGTTGGCAGAAGCTGGGACGAGTAACAGGCGCTCACTCTGTTACGCGGCACTCGGGATTTGACCCGCCAAACTGCCGATCTTCTGATCGACAAGCTCAGCGTCCTAACCCACTGAGCCACCGCGTCCCTTATGTCAACCATTAGTGCCAGTCAATTTGAATGTTCAGCTGACTGAGGTTCATGTTATATGAATAAAAGTTTTATAATAATAATAATAAAGTTGGAAGGGACCTTGGAGGTCATCTAGTCCAACCCCCTGCTCAGACAGGAAACCCTATAAATAATAATAATAATAATAATAATAATAATAATAATAATAATAATAATAATAATAATAATAATAATGATGATGATGATGATGATGATGATGATGATGATGATGATGATGTTGGAAGGGACCTTGGAGGCCATCTAGTCCAACCCCCTGCTCAGGCAGGAGAACCTTATACTATTTCAGACAAATGCTGCAAATGTTCTCACTTTCAAGAAATTCCTCCTTAGTTCTAGGTTGCTTCTCTCCTTGATTGGTTTCCATCCGTTGCTTCTTGTCCTGCCTTCAGGCGCTTTGGAGAAGAGCTTGACTCCCCCTTCTTTGTGGGCAGCCCCTGAGATACTGGAACGCTGCTATCATGTCCCCCCTCGTCCTTCTCTTTATTAAACTACACATACCCAATTCCAGCAACCGTTCCTTGTATGTTTTAGCCTCCAGTCCCCCAATCATCTCTCTCGCTCTTCTCTGCACTCTTTCCAGAGTCTCAACATCTTTTTTACAACGTGGTGACCAAAACTGGATGCTCTATTCCAAGTGTGGCCTTACTAAGGGATTGTAAAGTGGTCTTAACACCTCATGTCATCTCGATTCAATTCCTCTGTCAAGGCAGCCTGAAGCTTCATGCCTTTCCCATTCAACCGCTTTCCTAACCTTTGTGGAAAGTTTCCCCCCCCCCTGCATCAATTCCACCCCTCCAACAAAAGAGGCCCATGCATGAAACGGAGTTGAAAACGGGTTGTAGAGTTCACCGGGCCCAGTTTTTACGACTTTTTACTTGACCCTCTCTGACGATCTCCTACAAGGCCTCTGGATCAAGACAAAGGCCCTTAACCTACAACCTCCCGCTTCAACCTCTGATGTTTAAATTTTGGGATTTTCACGATGGCACTCCCCACCCCACCCAGCTTTTAAAAAACGTGCCACGCTATAAATACTGGCCTCTGGCATGTTTGTCTTCTATAAAAATAATAAGAATAAAAAAAATGTCTCCTGCCCATGATTTGAACAGGGCAGTGGAAATTCCCCAGCAGGGAAATTTCCACTTGTCGCGTGAGGAAGAGGCCTCCAAAGGTGTCCCAAGAAATCCTGTTGACTTGGCGCCCTTGATTTGCTCGCCGCGGAGAAAGGCTGAAATGTCCAGGGCTGGGTGACGTCCTCAGGTTCACCAGGCCTGGCAGCATTCCTTCCTCGCTGGTGGAGGGGGGGGCAGGCATCTCGGTTTCCATGGCAGCAGAATCTCCAAGGTCGCCATGGATCGAGGAGAAACAATGGTTGGAAACTGGTCAGGGAGAGAAGCAACCTGGAATTAAGGAGAAGCTTCCTGACAGTGAGGACAATCAACCAGTGGAACAGACGTTGCCTCCAGAAATCGTGAGCGCTCCATCACTGGAGGTTTTTAAGAAGAGGCTAGCCCAGGGGTAGGCAACCTTGGATCTTTTATGACTGGCGGACTTCACCTCCCAAAATCCCTGAGCCAGCGCAGCTGCCTGAGGAATTCTGGGAGTTGAGGTCCACCAGTCATAAAAGAGCCAAGGTTGTCTACCCCTGGGCTAGACAGTCACCTGTCTGAGATGGTATAGGTTCTCCTGCTTGAGCAGGGGGCTGGACTGCATGACCTCCAAGATCCCTTCCAGATTCTATTCTATTCTATTCTATTCTATTCTATTCTATTCTATTCTATTCTATTCTATTCTATTCTGTTCTGTTCTGTTCTGTTCTGTTCTGTTCTGTTCTGTTCTGTTCTGTTCTGTTGCGTTGCGTTGCGTTGCGTTCCTTTCCATTCCATTCCATTCCATTCCATTCCATTCTATTCTATTCTATTCTATTCTATTCTATTCTATTCTATTCTATTCTATTCTATTCTATTCTATTCTATTCCATTCCATATTTTCTATTCTATTCTGTTCTGTTCTGTTCCGTTCCGTTCCGTTCCGTTCCGTTCCATTCCATTCCATTCCATTCCATTCCATTCCATTCTATTCTATTCTATTCTATTCTATTCTATTCTATTCTATTCTATTCTATTCTATTCTATTCTATTCTATACTGTTGTGTTGTGTTGTGTTGCGTTGCGTTGCGTTGCGTTCCTTTCCATTCCATTCCATTCCATTCCATTCCATTCCATTCCATTCCATTCCATTCCATTCTATTCTATTCTATTCTATTCTATTCTATTCTATTCTATTCTATTCTATACTGTTCTGTTGTGTTGTGTTGCGTTGCGTTGCGTTGCGTTCCATTCCATTCCATTCCATTCCATTCCATTCCATTCCATTCTATTCTATTCTATTCTATTCTATTCTATTCTATTCTATTCTATTCTATTCTATTCTATTCTATTCTATTCTATTCTATTCTATTCTATTCTATTCACCTCAGGCCCTGTTTCTCAAGGAATCAAGAATTTGGTTGTTGTTGGGGTTTTTCCACTTTAATTAACGGGTTTCATTCCTCTAGGCTTGACGTCAAATAAAGCCTCCTGCTTGAGCAAGGAGTTGGACTAGAAGACCTCCAGGGCCGCCTCCAAGTCTATTATTTTGCATTCTGCATATTTCAGAGGCCTCCCTACTGCCTCTGTCCAAAGGTTATGATGCTGATCTTGTCTCCTTCTCCTCCTTCCAGCCGTCTTCTGATGCCCCAAAGAAGAAAGAACAGCGTAGTGGAGACATTCCAGAATTCAGGACAAGCCCCAAAGAAGTTTCAATTATAAGAGAGCCAATTTTGTCTAGTGGTTAAAGCAACCAGGCTAGAAACCAAGGACACCATGAGTTCTGGTCCTGCCATAGGCCTGAATGCTGGTTGGGTGACTATGAGTTCTAGTACCACCTTTGGCATGCATGCTGATTGGATGACTTTGGGCCAATCACCAGGAGACAGTGAGTTCCAATCCCGCCTTAGGCACAAAAACTAACTAGGTAACTTTGGGCCAATCACCAGGAGAATGTGAGTTCCAGTATCGACTTATGCAAAAAAAAAAGCTAGCTAGGTGTCTTTGGGCCAATCACCAGGAGAATGTGAGTTCTAGTCCTGCCTTAGATTGATTGCGTGATTTGGGGGCAATCACCAGGAGCCTGTGAGTTCTAGTTCCTGTCTTAGGCAGGAATACCAATTGGGTGATTGTGGGCCAATGACCAGGAAAATGTGAGTTGTAGTACCAACTTATGCAAAAAAAAAAAAGCTAGCTAGGTGTCTTTGGGCCAATCTCCAGGAGACTGTGAGTTCTAGTCCTGCCTCATGGAGGAATACTGATTGGGTGATTTGGGGGCAATCACCAGGAGGCTGTGAATTCTAGTTCCTGCCTTAGGTGTGAAAGCCAGCTGGATAGTTTGGGGATAGTCAGCTCAACTCACTTGAATTGTTGTTATTGGGAAAATAGGAGCAGGAATGAATAGTATGTATGTTCGCTTCCTTGAGTTTATATAAAAAAATAAAAGCGGGCTATTCATACGTAAATAAAGAGGCAGATTTTGGTAAGAACCAGTAAACATTTCCTAATGGTCAACTATTGGACTACTTTGGGATGGGTTGCCTCACGACACGGTGTGTTCTCCCTTGCCGGAAAGATTTATTTATTTATTTATTTATTTAATTAAATTTTTATACCGCCCTATTCCCGAAGGACTCAGGGCGGTTTAAAGGTAAAGGTAAAGGTTCCCCCGCACATGCGTGCTAGTCGTTTCCGACTCTAGGGGCCGGTGCTCATCTCCGTTTCAAAGCCGAAGAGCCAGCGCTTGTCCGAGGACGTCTCCGTGGTCATGTGGCCGGCATGACTAGACGCCAAAGGCGCACGGAACGCTGTTACCTTCCCACCGTAGCGGTCCCTATTTTTCTACTTGCATTTTTACGTGCTTTCGAACTGCTAGGTTGGCAGAAGCTGGGACGAGTAACAGGCGCTCACTCTGTTACGCGGCACTCGGGATTCGATCCGCCAAACTGCCGACCTTCTGATCGACAAGCTCAGCGTCCTAACCCACTGAGCCACCGCGTCCCTTCAGGGCGGTTTACAGGGCTGCATAAAATATAATATAAAAATAGTATAAATTAAAATAGATTAAATTACATAAGCCCAACAATTAAAACAATATTAAAAGCTAAAAACCCCTTCAGTCCAGGCCTGATAGATCAAAAAACCAGGTTTTCAGATCCCGGCGAAATGAACGCAGATTGGGGGCGGTCCGAAGTTCCACCGGTAAATCAGATTGAAACCATCTGTCAGGGTTGCTGAGATAGTACCTTTCTGCCTTGGAAAGGGCAGTGTAAATGATCTCCAGGGTCCCTCCTGCCTCTAATTCTATGGTTCAATGACTTTTAGCAAGCTTGCGTCTAACCTGGATTAAGGAACTCCTACCTACATTGAATTATTTTGGTGTCTGAAGCTGTTAGTACATGTACTGGATAATTCTTCTGCTGTTGAAACCTCCCAATTTTTTTTTTGTATCAGAGAAACAGTGGAAAATCACTTCCTTCCTGAATATGTACACTTTTACATGTTTGTGCGCACACGCACACACACACACACACACACACACACACACACAGACGTATATGTATATATATATATGTATATAGGGACGCGGTGGCTCAGTGGGTTAGGACGCTGAGCTTGTCGATCAGAAGGTCGGCAGTTTGGCGGGTCGAATCCCGAGTGCCGCGTAACAGACTGAGCGCCTGTTACGCGTCCCAGCTTCTGCCAACCTAGCAGTTCGAAAGCACGTAAAAATGCAAGTAGAAAAATAGGGACCGCTACGGTGGGAAGGTAACAGCGTTCCGTGCGCCTTTGGCGTCTAGTCATGCCGGCCACATGACCACGGAGACATCCTCGGACAAGCGCTGGCTCTTCGGCTTTGAAACGGAGATGAGCACCGGCCCCTAGAGTCGGAAACGACTAGCACGCATGTGCGGGGGAACCTTTACCTTTTTATATATGTATATAAATGCATACAGCAAGCACAAAGATTAAATTTATATACAACATTAAAGCACCCAGAGTGCCCATAGACAGGCCTAACCATCACCTTTAGGATTTTTTTTTAAAAAAAATCTTACTTGTATTAAGATTTTCATTATACCGTGTGGAAATAACAGAATATAACAGAGTTGGAAGGGAACTTGGAGATCTTCTAGTCCAACCCCCTGCTCAGGCAGGAAACTCTAAACCGTTCCAGAGAAATGGCTGTCCAACCTCTATTCTAATTTATTTATTTATTCGATTGTAAGTGGCTCTAGTACCCTCTACGCCCAGCTTAAGGGCTCGGGTGTGGGCGGGAGAGGGGACCCGGGCCGTGTGAGTGGAGGGCTGGCGTGCGCTTGTGTGCACATACACACACAGCCCTTGCATGTGGTGGGCAGGCGCACATATGCACGCAGCTCAGCTTACATGAACGGCAAGCTGGTGGGCCATGGCACGCGTGCGATCCAGCCCCCCGCTTGTGGAAGGGCTGCATGCGTGTGTGCGCATGTGCACACCCCAGCTATGTGTCCCTTTCCTAGCAGCTCTGAAATAGCACATGACAGTTGCCTAGCATTTAGATCAGGGGTGTCAAACTCACAACGTGATGTGTCGTGATGTATCACGACTTCCCCCCCCCATTGCCGGCAATGGGGTGGTCGCGGTTTCGCCGTGACACATCCGGCCCACGGGCCAGCAGTTTGACACCCCTGGTTTAGAATGATTCCTGACCCAAAAAGAGATCGACGTAGTGTTTGTGTTAATTGCCATTTTTATTTCTAAGAGCCACTGAATACTCTGAGAAGAACGACCGGTTGCAGAGGTTTTCAACATTGCAAAACCTTTTTATAGAGTTCTCAGCGGAGTTCAGAATAACAGAATGACAGAGTTGGAAGGGACCTTGGAGGTCATCTAGTCCAACCCTCTGCTCAGGCAGGAGAACCTACACCATTTCAGACAAATGTCTGTCCAGTCTCTTTTTAAAAACTTCCAGTGTTGGAGCATTCACAGCTTCTGGAGGCAGGTGGTTCCACTGGTTAATTGTTCTCAGTGCCAGGAAATTTGTCCTTAGTTCCAGGTTGCTTCTCTCCTTGATAAGTTTCCATCCGTTGCTTCTTGTCCTGCCTTCAGTCGCTTTGGAGAATAGCTTGACCCCTTCTTTTTGGTGGCAGCCCCTCAAATATTGGAACACTGCTATGATGTCAGCCCTAGTCCTTCTCTTCATTAAACTAGATTCCTCTGTTCATGCTGTTAATACTTCATAGGAAATAGTTTCAGACTGAGAACCACGTAGCATCAATTTGGTTTCAAAGAATCATAGACTGTAAGGCTTGGAAGGGATCTTGGAGATCATCTAGTCCAGGGGTGTCCAACGGTGGCAGCTTTTGAGACTTGTGGACTTCAACTCCCAGAATTTCCCCGACTGGCTGGGTGGAATTCTGGGAGTTGAAGTCCACAAGTCTTAAAGTTGCCAAGGTTGGACATCCTTGTCCAACTCCTTGTCCAGTGAAATAATTCAGCGCTCCAGCCTCCCTAACAGATAGTCTTGCGGGCTTTTCCTGTGTAGGTCGCTTTGTGTCAATAAAACACAGATGCAATAAAAACTACAGTAGACAGTGTACAATAGCAATAAATCAAGAAATTCTAGACTGGTCTCTAAAGCAAACAATTGACGTCACAATGCTATCCGCCTTGTGAAGTTCAGCTTAGATAAGCAGGAAGTCTAGGGCTGACTTTGGAGCCAAATATTCAAGAGAATAAAAAAATACAATTTAACACCATTGGCAACCAGAAGAAAAGTGTGTGTGTGTGTGGGGGTGTTTTATAAGAAATCCGATTTTGAAATTAAAGAGCACTATAACTCATTCCCTTGGGCGTGGCGCGTGAAACTTCATTAGCGCCGTTGTAAAATTCCAACACCTTCACACTTCTCGCTGCCTTTGTCGCAGCCCACCGGCAATCCTTATCGCCAACATTTTTAAAAATTCAACACAATCATAACCGAATGCAGGGAGTCCTCGATTTACAACCGCAGCTGAGTTCAATATTTCTGTTGCTAAACGAGGCACTTGGGCGAATTTTACCCCGTTTCACGTCCTTTCTTGCCGCGGTCCTTAAGCGAATCCCTGCAGCTGTTACATTCGTAACCTGGTTGTGAAGTGAATGTGGCTTTTCCCGTTGACTTTGCTTGTCCGAAGGTCGCAAAAGGCGATCACGTGTCTGTGGAACACTGCGACCGTCGTAAATAGGAGTCCGTTGCCAAGCTCCTGGATTTTGATCATGTGATCCCCCTAATAAAAAATGACGTTGTCTTGAGACACAATGCCTCTTTCAAGAGTTTGGGAATAGCCCCAAAGCATCCCGCTAGTGGGGCCATGCAGATCTGTCACCAAGACCCGAGGGGAGGGGAAAGGGCTAGGGTCCTTTATCTCTGTTACGCAGGCTTTGCAAATGGAATAGAATAGAGCTGGTAGGGACCTTGGAGGTCTTCTAGTCCAGCCCCCTGCTCAAGCAGGAGAACCTATACCGTCTCAGGCAAGTGACTGTCCAGTCTCTTCTTAAAAACCTCCATTGATGGGACGCCCAAGCTGTTCCACTGGTTAATTGTACGATATCTCCTCCCTCCCTTCTATGTTCATGCCAACATCTTTGCATTTTTACAGCACGTGGCCCTGCAGCAAATGCCCCTTCAGTAGGAGTATTCCAATCTCTCAGGGGCTGCCCCAAAGAAGAGGGAGTCAAGCTGTTCTCCAAAGCGCCTGAAGGCAGGACAAGAAGCAACGGATGGAAACTAATCAAGGAGAGAAGCAACCTAGAAATAAGGAGAAACTTCCTGACAGTCAGAACAATTAACCAGTGGAACAACCTGCCTCCAGAAGCTGTGAATGCTCCAACACTGGACATTTTTAAGAAGAGACTGGACAGACATTTGTCTGAAATGGTATAGTGTTTCCTGCCCGAGCAGGGCCTTGGACTAGATGACCTCCAAGGCCCCTTCCAATTCTGTTATTCTATTCTATTCAGGCAGTATTCAATATATGGTAGAATTCAGACATGAGGGGTCATTGAATGAGGTTCTAAGACGCTGCCACAAAGGGGTTAAGGGCTCAAGCTGTTCTCCAAAGCGCCTGAAGGCAGGACAAGAAACAACGGAGGGAAACTGACCAAGGAGAGAAGCAGCCTAGAACTAAGGAGGAATTTCCTGACAGTGAGAACAATTAACCAGTGGAACAACCTGCCTCCAGAAGCTGTGGGTGCTTTAGCACTTGAGGTTTTCAAGAAGACATTTGTCTGAAATGGTATAGGGTCTCTTGCCCCTGCAGGGGGTTGGACTAGATGACCTCCAAGGTCCCTTTCAACTCTGTCATTCTCTGTTCTAAAGAGAAATTGGTGCTGATGCTTTCTAGCATAATTTTAATTTAATTTAATTTATTAATATTTCTATACCGCCCTTCTCCTAAAGGACTCAGGGCAGTGTACAGGGCAAGAATAAAACACAGAATTACAAAAGTTAAAAAGTAATTAAATACATGCCCATTAAAAATACAGTTAATACATAATAAAAAACCCCAATAAAAATAATAAAAACCCCACCAATCCCCCCTCAGGCCAGGCCGGCTTGCTCGGACAAGTATGTTTTTAGATCGCGGCAAAAGGAGCGAAGGTCGGGCGCCGTCCGGAGCTCAACCGGTAACCGGTTCCATAAATCCGAGGCGCCCACAGAGAAGGCCTTCCCCTTGGGGGCCACCAGTCGACATTCTCTGACCGGTGGCACCCTGAGGAGGCCCTCTCTGTGGGAACGCACAGGGCGGAGGGAAGTAGACGCCGGCAGCAGGTGATCCCCGAGTTACTCCGGACCCATGCCATGTAGGGCCTTGAAAACCATTACCAAAACCTTGAATCTCACCCGGAAGACAACTGGTAGCCAATGCAGCTCACGGAGCAGAGGTGTAACGTGGGAGTATCGGGAGACTCCCAACACAACTCTCGCGGCTGCATTCTGTACCAGTCCTCAAGGGAAGCCCCATGTAGAGAGCGTTGCAGTAGTCTAGACGAGAGGTCACGAGCGCGTGAGTGACCGTGCATAAATCATCCTGGCTTAGATAGGGCCGCAACTGGCGCACCAGGCGAACCTGGGCGAAAGCCCCCCTAGTCACAGCCACTATGTGGTCTTCCAAGGTGAGCCATGAATCTAGGAGGACTCCCAAGTTGCGAGTCTTCAAAGATGTGAAAGTTTGTTATACTTTGTTATACAGAGTGGGTGAGATTATTCTCGATTGCTCCATAGTGCAGAACCCAGAAGTCATGGATGAAAGCTACAAACAAAGAAGTTGAGGCTAGATAGCAGGAAGAAAGTCCTCATTGTATGACCTATCCCCAGTGGAAACAGGCTGACAATGATAATAATGATAATAATAATGATAATAATAATGATAATGATGATAATAATAATAATTAAATAATAATAATAATAATAATAATAATAATAATAATAATAATAATAATAATAATAATAATAATAATAATAATAATAATAATAATAATACAGTTGGGAGGCACCTTGGAGGTCATCTAGTCCAACCCCCTGCTCAGGCAGGAAACCCTATACCATTTCAGGCAAATGGCTGTCCAGTCTCTTCTTAAAAACCTCCAGTGTTGGAGCATTCACAGCTTCTGGAGGCAGGTTGTTCCACTGCTTAATTGTTCTCACTGTCAGGAAATTCCTCCTTAGTTCTAGGTTGCTTCTCTCCTTGACTAGTTTCCATCCATTGCTTCTTGTCCTGCTTTCAGGTGTTTTGGAGAAGAGCTTGACTCCCTCTTCTTTGGGGCAGCCCCTGAGATACTGCAAGACTGCTATCATGTCCCCCCTCGTCCTTCTCTTCATTAAACTAGACATACCCAATTTCAGCAACCATTCCTTATATGTTTTAGTCTCCAGACCTCTAATCATCTTTGTTGCTCTTCTCTGCACTCTTTCTAGAGTCTTAACATCTTTTTTACATCGTGGTGACCAAAAGTGGATGCAGTATTCCAGGTGTGGCCTTACCAAGGCATTGTAAAGTGGTATTAGTACTTCACTTGATCTTGATTCTATCCCTCTGTTAATGCAGCCTAGCACTGTGTTGGCTTTTTTGGCAGCTGCAGCACACGGCTGGCTCATATTGAAGTGATTGTCCACTAAGACTCCGAGATCCCTCTCACAGTTGCTACTCTTGAGCCAGGTACCCCCTATACTATACCTGTGCATTTGATTTTTCCTGCCTAAATGTAGAACCTTACTTTTTTCACCATTGAATTTCATTTTGTTAGATAGACCCCAATGTTCAAGTCTGTCCAGATCCTCCTGTATCTTAAGCCTGTAACATATGGAGTTACACATCCTCCTTGGAAAAGAGGTCTTTGAACAAAGGCTGGATTGTCGGGGATGTTTCAACGATCCTGTACTGTACAGGATTTGGATAAGATGATCTCTAGGATTCCTTCCAACACTCTCATTCGATCATATGGTAGAATGACTCCTATGATATAAAAGTGTAATAGTAAAAGGTAAAGGTTCCCCCGCACATATGTGCTAGTCGTTTCCAACTCTAGGGGCCGGTGCTCATCTCCGTTTCATAGCCGAAGAGCCAGCGCTTGTCCGAGGACGTCTCCGTGGTCATGTGGCCGGCATGACTAGACGCCAAAGGCGCACGGAACGCTGTTACCTTCCCACCGTAGTGGTCCCTATTTTTCTACTTGCATTTTTACATGCTTTCGAACTGCTAGGTTGGCAGAAGCTGGGACGAGTAACAGGCGCTCACTCTGTTACGCGGCACTCGGGATTCGACCCGCCAAACTGCCAACCTTCTGATTGACAAGCTCAGCGTCCTAACCCACTGAGCCATTATTAATCCTTAAAGTAGCTTTACGGTTTCTTCTTTCAGGGGTGAGAGGAATGCTCCCCGTGAGAAAAGTCAGCTAACGTTCACCCTTCTCTCTCACAATATCAAGCCTAAACCAAGATAACTGTGTATTTTGGGGGCTTAAACGTAACCCCTAAATCATTGCTAGTGCTCTTGAAAGCATTTTTCTCCAGCTTATTTTTTTTTTATCTCTTTAAAAGCCTGAGTATATCGACTAAAGCCAGCTTGGTGCTGAGAGGCTATTGCCCTCCTGGGTCACATCCAGAAATGTCCACACAACTGTGGGAAGAATCCAGAGAAAGAAATATCTTGGGAAATATTGCAAAGGCAGAATATATTTCCCCAAAGGGATGATGGAGAAGATCTTTTTTTTTTAAAAAAAAGACAGAAACCAGCCCCCAGAAATTAGCCCAGCCCCTAAGCAGAAGCCAGCTTTTAGAAATGCAGATGTGACAATCCATTCAGGAAGGTTGGAGGCCTCCAGCTAGCAACTGAAGAAATTAGGAAGACAAAGACCCCTAAAATCTACATAGAGGTTAAGGTTCCCCCGCACACGCGTGCTAGTCGTTTCCGACTCTAGGGGCCGGTGCTCATCTCCGTTTCAAAGCCGAAGAGCCAGCGCTTGTCCGAGGACGTCTCCGTGGTCATGTGGCCGGCATGACTAGACGCCAAAGGCGCACGGAACGCTGTTACCTTCCCACCGTAGTGGTCCCTATTTTTCTACTTGCATTTTACGTGCTTTCAAACTGCTAGGTTGGCAGAAGCTGGGACGAGTAACAGGCGCTCACTGTGTTACGCGGCACTCGGGATTCGACCCGCCAAACTGCCGACCTTCCGATCGACAAGCTCAGCATCCTAACCCACTGAGCCACCGCGTCCCTTACGACACAGGAAATACAAAACCTCAAACAGGAAGAGCCCCAGAAGGTACAATTGTCAGGAAGTTTCTTAATTCCAGGTTGCTTCTCTCTTTGGTCAGTTTCCAACCATTGTTTCTCTTCCTTCCCTCTGGCGCTTTGGAGAATAACGTGACGCCCTCCTCTTCTTTGGGGCAGCCCCTCAAATTCTGGAATTTCACGTACATGTAACAATTTTGACTTCGCTTCTGCCCAATAGATGCATTTATTGGGGGAAAAAAAGCTGTTTAATATCATTCGGAGCCCAAAAGAAGGGATCATCTGTTAAGGCAGAATGGTTTGGTTATCATCATATAGTCTTGAAGGATGAAGGACAAGCAGTCCATTAAAAACGACCTGCCTCCAGAAGCTGTGAATGCTCTAATCAGTTTTTAAGAAGAGACTGGACAGGAATTTGTTTGAAATGGTATAGGGTTTCCTGCCTGAGCAGGGGGCTGGACTAGCAGACCTCCAAGGACCCTTCCAGCTATTCTACTCTATTCTATTCTATTCTATTCTATTCTATTCTATTCTATTCTATTCTATTCTATTCTGTTCTGTTCTGTTCTGTTCTGTTCTGTTCTGTTCTGTTCTGTTCTGTTCTGTTCTGTTCTGTTCTACTCTACTCTACTCTACTCTACTCTACTCTACTCTACTCTACTCTACTCTACTCTACTCTACTCTCCATTCCATATTCTATTCTATTCCTCCAGAAGTTGTGAATGAGAGAAGCAACTCTAAAACTAAGGAGAAACTTCCTGACAGTGAGGATAATTAACCAGTGGAACTACCTGCCTCCAGAAGCTCTGAATGCTCCAACACTGGAAGTTTTTAAGAAGAGACTGGACAGCCATTTGTCTGAAATGGTATAGGGCTGTGGTGGCGAACCTATGGCACACGTGCCACAGGTGGCACGCAGAGCCCGCTCTGTGGGCACACGCACCATCGTCCCAGTCCTAGGCCTTCAGCTGGGTTTTATAAAACTTTTTCAATTTAGGCCTCTGCCGCCGTGTGCAAAAAAAAAAGGTTCAATCAATCAATCAATTTCAGCTTCTCGCGGGGAAAAAAAAGATCTCACAAAGTTGGAATTGATTGATTAAACTTTTTAGTCCCACCCAGTCTGCCATTACCGCCGCAGCCATGCCCACCAATGGGCCACATCCATTCAATTGGCCACACCCACACAATGGGCCACGCTCACCCAGCACCCAATGATACATAACTGGGTTTTGGGTTGCAGTTTGGGCACTTGGTGTCTAAAAGGTTGGCCATCATGGGTATAGGGTTTCCTGCCTGAGCAGGGGGTTGGACTAGATGACCTCCAAGGTCCCTTCCAACATTATTACTATTATTGTTGTTGTTGTTGTTGTTGTTAAAAAAAGAATGAAATCTTTTTCAGTTCATGCATTTTGGCCTAGTTTATTTGCTATTCAGAAAAAATAAAAATAAAAACCTAAAACACATCCATTGCACTTGTAGTAACACAGTAAAGGCAATACATAATTTTGATTGAGTTTATTTACAACACACACACACACACACACACACACACACACACACACACACACACACACATCAGGTGAGTTTATTTACAGGACCTACTATATGCTGCTTATCTCACAGAATAATTCCAGTAAGTTGTAGACTATGAAGTTGGCCTTACAAAAGTTCCTTCTCTCGGGCTGCCCGTCTTCATTTTCAATATGCTTCTCCCCAGCTCTACATTGCTAAGGTACCCAAAATGAACCCTGCTCTTCAAACTATGATTCAAGCTCGTTTACAAATCGTGATTTGGAGACAAGGTAACAGGGCTCAGGTTGCTGGCATCTGCCAAGAATTACAACTGGCAGAGATCTGGGCGGGGTTTCAAGGCTCTGTTGAGCTGGGTTGTTTTCTTACAGATGTTTCATGACCCAACTAGGCAATCATCCGCCGTGCTAGAAGAGATTGGGGTTGGTTCTCTGTGCACAAGTGGTTTGCCCTGCCAGTGTTGATGGAGGCGTTCTTGTGCTTCCTTGGTTAGGCTTGTTTACTGCTTGATTGTTTGTCTGAATTGGTAGTTCTTGGATTGGGGTAAGTCACTGGTCTTTTAAAATAGTGCAAAGCCCACTCCCTTCTAGCACTGATGATGTTACCTAGTTGGGTAATAAAATGTGTGCAAGAAAACCAGGTTCAAAGAGCACCAAGGATCCCACAGTCCTCCTCCTCCTCCTCCTCCTCCTCCTCCCCTCCTCCTCCTCCTCCTCCTCCTCCTCCTCCTCCTCCTCTTCTCTGCTAACCCCTCTCCCTTCTAACACTGATGATGTTACCTAGTTGGGTAATAAAATGTGTGCAAGAAAACCAGGTTCAAAGAGCACCAAGGATCCCACAGTCCTCCTCCTCCTCCTCCTCCTCCTCCTCCTCCTCCTCCTCCTCCTCCTCCTCCTCCTCTTCCTCCTCCTCCTCCTCCTCCTCCTCCTCCTCCTCCTCCTCTTCTCTGCTAACCCCTCTCCCTTCTAACACTGATGATGTTACCTAGTTGGGTAATAAAATGTGTGCAAGAAAACCAGGTTCAAAGAGCACCAAGGATCCCACAGTCCTCCTCCTCCTCCTCCTCCTCCTCCTCCCCTCCTCCTCCTCCTCCTCCTCCTCCTCCTCCTCCTCCTCCTCCTCCTCCTCCTCCTCTTCTCTGCTAACCCCTCTCCCTTCTAACACTGATGATGTTACCTAGTTGGGTCATG
This sequence comes from Vipera latastei, assembly GCA_024294585.1. Lineage (NCBI taxonomy): Eukaryota > Metazoa > Chordata > Lepidosauria > Squamata > Viperidae > Vipera > Vipera latastei. The sequence goes on from CM044355.1 coordinate 3,081,159, forward strand.
AAACGTGTGCCAGACTCACTGCTTTCTACGTTGCCAGGAATTTGAGGATGTTGTAAACCTATCTTACAACAATTGATTTCCTGAATATTTGTATAAAGAGAATATTGTGTGTCTAACCACGCGTGGCCAAATAAAGCATTCATTCATTCATTCATTCATTCATTCATTCATTCATTCATTCATTCAAAGTAGTCATAGCTTGCAGGTAACAGCTAAGTTTGCAAACAATAATAATCATTTCTCTTCTTTACAAGTAGTTCTCGACCTACAGCCATAATTGGTTCCAGGCTTGTCATTGCTAAGCAAGGCAGTTTTTAAACGAGTTATGTCTGATTTTATGGGGGGGGGGGGGGGTTGCTTTTTTTTTTAACACGGCTGAGGAATTCTGGGAGTTGAAGTCCACCAATCTTAAAGTTGCCAGGTTTGGATCCCTCTGGTCTAAACTGAATTGTCCCACCTATATTATGTTCCTTTCCAGATGAATGAGATACTGTATTACACTCAGTTCTGACTGAAGAACATCTGGAAGGCTGAACTTGGCTGATCCAAGTGAAGGCAACTACAATCGAGAAGAAGAAGAAAAAAAACCTGTCCGCTGAAAACTAAGGGTTTGTTCCGTCTTTCCTTGGGAAGACTGTCTAGGCCACAGGTCTGCAACCTGTGGCTCCGGAGCCACATGCGGCTCTTTCAGCCGTCTCCTGCGGCTCCCAGTCCTCTGCAGTCCAAAAAAAAAAGTGGGACTAAAAAAGTTCAACCAATCAATTCAAATATGCAGGGTAGGTGCATATCTCGCCTTGGCTCAACTCTTCAGTCAAACCCTGTTCTGCGCATGCGCGCATGTACGCGCATGTGCACACATTTTTTGCGGCTCCCAGTTTTTCCTTTTGTGAGGGAACCGGTTCCGAGTGGCTCTTTCACTGTTTCAGGTTGCTGACCCCTGGTCTAGGCCAGGGGTAGGCAACCTTGGCTCTTTTATGTCTCATGGACTTCAACTCCCAGAATTCCTGAGCCAGCCATGCTGAGGGAAAAGGGAGAGGTTTCCAAGCTGAGCCATGCTGGCTCAGGAATTCTGGGAGTTGAAGTCCACCAGTCATAAAGGGACCATAGTTCCCCCATGCTGGCTCAGGACTTCTGGGAGTTGAAGTCCACAAGTCATGAAGGGGCCAAAGTTTCCCTCATTCTGGCTCAGGAATTCTGGGAGTTGAAGTCCGCAAGTCATGAAGGGGCCAAAGTTTCCCTCATTCTGGCCCAGGAATTCTGGGAATTGAAGTCCGCAAGTCATGAAGGGGCCAACGTTTCCCTCATTCTGGCTCAGGACTTCTGGGAGTTGAAGTCCACAAGTCATGAAGGGGCCAAAGTTTCCCTCATTCTGGCCCAGGAATTCTGGGAATTGAAGTTTGCAAGTCATGAAGGGGGCCAAAGTTTCCCTCATTCTGGCTCAGGAATTCTGGGAGTTGAAGTCCACAAGTCACGAAGGGGCCAAAGTTTCCCTCATTCTGGCTCAGGAATTCTGGGAGTTGAAGTCCGCAAGTCATGAAGGGGCCAAAGTTTCCCTCATTCTGGCTCAGGAATTCTGGGAATTGAAGTCCGCAAGTCATGAAGGGGCCAAAGTTTCCCTCATTCTGGCCCAGGAATTCTGGGACTTGAAGTCTTCAAGTCATGAAGGGGCCATAGTTCCCCCATGCTGGCTGAGGAATTCTGGGACTTGAAGTCCACAAGTCATGAAGGGGCCAAAGTTTCCCTCATTCTGGCTCAGGAATTCTGGGACTTGAAGTCCACCAATCATGAAGGGGCCATAGTTCCCCCATGCTGGCTCAGGAATTCTGGGAGTTGAAGTCCGCAAGTCATGAAGGGGCCATAGTTCCCCCATGCTGGCTGAGGAATTCTGGGATTTGAAGTCCACGAGTCATAAAAGAGCCAAGGTTGTCTACCCTTGGTCTAGTTGCAAGACAGATTCTTCGATCTGGCTCATTTACACTCTGTCACAAATGGATTCAGGACATGGTTTCTTCCTCGCCGTGTAATATGCCCAGTTGGCTTCTGGATAGGTGACTTTGGAAAGAGGCAGCTTGAAGACGGCCTCGTTGTTGGTGGTTATGAGCAGGAAGGTGAGTGAAGATAAGCAGAAGGGCCAGGTCCCTACTGGAAGCCCAAACTGGAAAGGAATAAAAACAACAACATCTCAGAAATGTGTCTACGGAGATTCTCTGTCATCCAGGTCAGGGTTGTCCCAAAGATGCTTTTTGTTTTCAGGAGGCAACTAGACTTTCTTATTTTGCTTGGAAGATGTTTCGCTTCTCATCCCAAGAAGCTTCTTCAGCTCTGACTGGATGGTGGGGAAATGGAAGGATTTATATTCCTTGCAGTCATCTGGTCATTAGTACTCTTCCTGAGAATCATTGAGGCCACTTGGAGGCTTATCTGTGTCCTCAGGATCACCTGAGCGGTGCAAATGGGTGGGGAGCCTTCTTGGAACTGCTGAAAGGATGGAGTTGTAGACTGGAGATAGATGATGTCGTGTCCCTCCCCCTGTGTTGAGGGAGGGCTGTTCAATTTTGACCTAGATGGCCTCTTGGACCCCTCGTTCAAACCAGCGGTCCATTCTGTCCAAAATGTGGACTTTGCTGTCAGCCGTCCATCTGCAATTAAAAGACAAAGGCTACCCTTTTGAAGACAGCAAAGTCCACATTTTGGACAGAGAGGACCCCTGGTTTGAACGAGGGGTCCAAGAGGCCATCTAGGTCAAAATTGAACAGCCCTCCCTCAACAGAGGGGGAGGGACACGACATCATCTATCTCCAGTCTACAACACGGTCCTTCCAGCAGTTCCAAGAAGGCTCCACACCCATTTGCACCACTCAGGTGACCCAGAGGACACAGATACAACCTCCAGGTGGCTTCAAGGACTCTCTGAAAGAATGCAAATGACCGGCTGTCTGCAAGGAGTATAAATCCTTCCCTTCCTCACCATCCGGTCAGAGCTGAAGAAGCTTCTGGGAGGAGAAGCGACACATCTTCAAAGCAAAACAAGGAAGTCCAGTTGCCTCTTGAAAAAAACACACACTGTTGAGATCTCAGAAATGTCCTTGGGGAGTTTACACAAAATCAAGAGGGTGGCCACAAAGATGTGTTCAAAGTCCCCCCCCCCCGTCCATTTTTACACCTGTTGTAAATGTAGAAAGTGCTAGACACTTTTTGGAATTAAACAACAATGGAAGATACCTTCTGCATTGGCAATAATATCAGGTGGACAATAACAGAATAACAGAGTTGAAAGGGACCTTGGAGGTCTTCTAGTCCAAGCAGGAGACCCTATACAACGTCAAACAAATCGTTGTCCAATCTCTTCTTAAAAATCTCCAAGAGGCTTTCAAGAAGAGACGGGGCTGCCGTCTGTCAGAAATGGTGTGTAGGGACTCCTGCTTAGGCAAGGGGTCAGACTAGATGACCTACAAGGTCCCTTTCACCTCTGTCATTCTATTCTTATTCAATTCAGGTCGTTCCACTGTTCTCACTCTTAATAAATTTCTCCTTAGTTCTAGGTTGCTTCTCTCCTTGATTAGTTTCCACTGTCTTACTTCGGGACTTACTCAACACACACTTGTGCGTGCTGCATTACAGGCAGTCCTCAACTTGCGATTGCAATTTTGCTTCTAAGCCATTGCAGTTGTTAAACGGGTTACCATGTGTCTTAACAGTTACGCCTTGCAGGTGGGACATTGTGAGGTTAAAATAAGACAGACACCTCCCCCATTTAAGCCACCTGTCATTTCCCCCCCCACAAAGAATTGATGACAATAAATAGATAATAAGTAGATGATTAGCAACATACCACGGAAAAGATACGGCTCATCGCTTCTCCCACGTAGGAGGTAAAAAAAGCTGCAAAAAGAAATATAAATAAGTCACGTTGCTACTTTTTGTAGGAGACTCTGAAATAACAAGGGGTTAAGGGTCAGGTGGTGAAAGAGACTCCGATCTATTACTTGGGGCCAGTCCCCCTCCCTCTCGGCCCGACCCACCTTGCCAGGTTGTTGTTGTGGGGAATAGAAGAGGGGGAAGGTGACGTTGGGGTGGTTTGCTGCCTCGCGTTATTTGTAAAAATAATAAAGGCAGGATACGAATAAATAAAGCCATTTTTTTTGGCGGTGGGGGGAGGGAATTCCCACAAAAGTCGTAAAGTGGGCTGTTGGGCTGGGACCCTCTGCCGAGCTCCAATAAATAAATGCACCAGTACAATAAATAAATACGATAAAAGTGATGTAATGAATTAAAATAGCCATTCGTTAAAGCAGGGTTCGCCGGGCGTTCCTGCTGGGCGGCCACGAAGGAAAAAGGAAGAGCAGAGAAATGTGTGCGCGCAAACGGGCGCGCTATCACTGCAGCAGTGGTAGCGGGTGCGCGCATGTGCAAGTGGGCTGCACGCATCCACAGCGGCACGCTGGCGCTCACACACGTGCAAATGGGCCGCTGGCACCCACGCACCTGTGCAAGCGGGCCACTAGTGCCCACGTGACGTGGCAGTGCTAGTGCCCCCATGCATGCGCAAATGGGGCCACTAGCCCACACGTGGTGACACTACCACGAGTGGGGGGTCCTCGCCAGTTATTTCCACGGCCTGGTGGCTAACAGGCCACGGTCCGGTACTGGGCCACAGACCATAGGTTGGGGACCCCTGTGTTAAAGCAGGCCCATCACGTTCTTTGGTTCCCTAAGCTGTTTTCCTCTGCTTTAGTTCTTGAATATTGTTGTCCTGTTGTGGGTCCAAGCGCTTGGCTGTTGGAACAGGAAAGGGAATCCAAGGCAGAGTTCGTTGATGGTGGCGTTGTCCCTTCAGTCATGTCCGACTCTTGGCGATTCTATGGACCGGATCTCTCCACCTCTTCAGATCTTGCACTACTTCTTTGAGTTGTTCTATGCTCTGGCTGGGGTCACCTTGCAGGGTGTCCACCCTGTTCTCTGTCGGCCTGGTTTCCTTTAACTGCTAACTCTTCCAAACACAATTGCTTTCTCCAGTGGTAAAATTCATCTAACCCCTGGCTCAAACTTGGGTTCACTCGTTTGAGGTTTAGCCATTATTGCAACCTGTGGGATGGGTGAAGCAGCCCATCCCACTAAACCAGGTCTATTGCAGAGGTCCCTAAACTTTCCAGGTTGGCGGCCCAGAGGGAAAGGGAGAAGCAGGCAAATTTACATGCGGACATGTGCACGCATGTGCAAATGGGGCCCGTGCCCACCTGCACGACACACGGTGGTGCCGGTGCCTGCACGCATGTGCAAATGGGGCTGCTGGAGCCCATGGGCAGACACAAAATGGGGATGCCAGCAACCATGCAACGTTCACAGTGGGGCTAGTGTGAGTGAGGGGGGGAGTGCACCCACATTGGCCAGCCCTTCCCATGGCCCGGTGGCCAACAGGCCATGGACCGGTAGCGGGCCACAGCCCACAGGGTGGGGACCCCTGGTCTATTGGTTGCATCACGACAAGGAGGTGAACAAAGTAACTCTATTTGTTCACCTGGCTTTAACAAGTTGTGTGAACACGTCCAAATCCTTTGCTCCTAGAAGTATCCCTCAAATTGTGACCCTAATGGTGCCTGCCATTTTATGACCTCTCATTGTTAAGTGAATCACAGCAGCCATTTTGGGAAATCTGCAGCCATTAAGCAAAGCGACGGTTCCCTTGATGCTGCAAAGCCGTCCTAAAATGGGCTTGTGTGACCGTCCGGATTTCATGACCTTCCTTTGTGGTGGTTGTTAAGTGAATCTTGTGGCAGCCCAGTTGTTCTGTCCCAGCCTATGTGAGTCCTGGTTATGCTCGCAAGGAGAAACCCCTCTTCCAAGTAACAGGCAGGAACCACAAGAAAAAACCCCCAAACCCCTTTTATTATTCACAGACCTGAATCAATGGCCAAGGCAAACAAACACAGTCCACAGAAACTCCATCCTCAACACGAATGGTGGCCTTTGGCAACCAGCCCCTCCCACACCTTCCCTTTTATAATTCAGGCAAGGCGTGGCTTCCTAATGCCTTCTCCTCTGCCTTTGGAGCTGCCCCATTACGTTCCTCTGTCCTACTCGCTTCTCTTGCCAGCACTTTCATGCATCCTGGATTTGTCCCAGCTGTTCTTCATCGCTGTCCAACTCAGGCTCCCAGCACAGCTGTGTCTCAGCCTGAGTGCGAGTAGAGGGGCCAGGCTACTCATCAGACTGTAAGTCTTGGAGCTCCTCAGAGCCTTCCTCTGAGTCTGATGTCCCTCCAGGCCCCTCCTCCTCCTCCTCCTCATCTGATCCCTCAGATTCAGCTGCCGGATCCACAGGCTGGCGAGGAATCACAAGTGAGTCAATGGGTGCTAAGCAAAAGCTGTGGTCATTAAGCAAACCAATAGCTCACCATCGTAGGACAGGACTGTGACCATCCCCGATTTTAAGGAGGGTGGTGTGCTTAAGTGAACCATTGCAGTCATTCAGTAAATCTGTGGTGGTTAAGTGAGCGCAAATGACAATCAATGGGGCCTGGTTTCCATAGATCTGAAGTGCAGTCATGTGATCGTGGACGGGTGCGGGAGGACGAGGGAACCGTCAGAATTTTGAATCCAGGTGGTAAATATGGTAGGTCCATCAGAACTCTCGATGGTCACTAAACGATTGGTCATAAAACGAGGACGATCTGAACTTTAGTGCTGTAAAGAGCCTGGTTACTCACCGCAAGTGACTGCCAACACAAATGTCTGCCAGGTGAGGGCGTAGAACATCCCACCAATGGCAACGCAGGAGAGACAGCTGTTGTAATTCCACAAGCCGGCATAAATTTTGTTCAAAGGGGATGCCAGACTCAGAGCTACAAAGTAAAGCAGATGAAAAAATGGCTGAACCCACAGAGAATATGGAAATCCAGAAGGTCTCCTGGTGTCCACCTCTATAGCTTTAACCCCAAAGGAACATGATTCCCATCAAGGTCTATGGAGATTCTCAATCATCCAGGTCAAGGTTATTCCCAAAGAGGCAGGAATTGGGTATGTCTAATCTAGGGAAAAGAAGGGCTAGGGGAGATATGATAGCCGTTTCCCAATATTTGGGGGCTGCCACAAAGAAGAGGGAGTCAAGCTATTCTCCAAAGCACCTGAAGGCAGGACAAGAACCAACGGATGGAGACTAACCAAAGAGAGAAGCAACCTAGAACTAAGGAGAAACTTCCTAACAGTTAGAACAATTAACAAGTGGAACGACCTGCCTCCAGACGCTGTGAATGCTCCAACACTGGGAGTTTTTAAGAAGAGACTGGACAGGCATTTGTGTGAAATGGTGTAGGGTCTCCTGCCTGAGCAGTGGGGCTGGACTAGAAGACCTCCATTGTCCCTTCCAATTCTGTTATTCTAGTCTGTCTTTTTCCAAAAGGCAACTGGACTTGCTCGGCTTTTTCCTTGAAAACGTTTTGCTTCTCATCCAAGAGAACTGAAGAAGCTCCTTGGATGAGAAGTAAAACATTTTCAAGGGAAAAAAAAGAACATCCAGTTGTCTTTTGGAAAACCGCCTTTGGGACATGATCCCTTAGAGGAGGGCTCTTCAACTCTTATGTCTTGTGGACTTCAGCTCCCAGAATTCCTCAGCCAGCCTTGTTTGGTTTGGATCACTAGCTCATACCTTCCCTGTCAAAGGTTAAGTGTCACGCCCAGCCATCAAAATCTGTCCAACCTTTGCAAATAAATCTTACGATCAATAAATGCTAGATCCCAGAGTTTGGTCCATGCATGGCACCATAGGACACTGCCTCAACATGAAGCTCTTGAGATATTGATGTTCTTGAGATACTGGAATTGTGGAGATCTTTTTCTCAGAAGATCCCACCAACATGGACAGTAAGAATTCTGGGACCGACAAGTTTGGGATCTCGGAGAAAGTTGCTAGGCAGAATAATATAATGCTGTCTGTCATACCTGCAGGTATTCCAACCGCTGAGCCAATTACAGCATGGCTGAAGATGAGCGGGGATGAAAGGAAAAGAGCCAGCATGATGATGCCACCAGTCCAAGGGTTATCGCAACCATAGACCTGCCCGATTCCTACTGGGATAGACCTCAGGAGCTGTGGAACAAGCATTCAAAGGAAGGGGTTGAAGGGTGTATCAAAAGGACTTCCATTATAGTGGACGATCACTTGACTATGAGCCAGCCGTGTGCAGCAGCCGCCAAAAAAGCTAATACAATCCTGGGTTGCATAAACAGAGGCACAGAATCAAGATCACGTGAAGTATTAGTACTGCTTTATACAGCCCTGGTGAGGCCACACCTGGGATACGGCAGCCAATTTTGGTCACCATATCACAAAAAAGATGTTGAGAGTTTGGAAAAAGTTCAGAGAAGAGCAACTAAGAAGATCAAAGGCCTGGAGACTAAAACATACGAAGAACGGCTGCGGGACTTGGGTTTGGCTAGTCTAAAGAAAAGAAGAAACAGGGGAGACATAATAGCAGTATTCCAGTATTTGAGGGGCTGCCACAAAGAAGAAGGGGTCACCTTATTCACCAAAGCTCCAGAGAGAAGGATGAGAAACAATGCTTGGAAATTGACCAAAGAGAGAAGCAACCTGGAATTAAGGAGAAACTTCCCAACAGTGAGGACAATTAACCAGTGGAACAGCTTGCCACCAGAAATTGTGGGTGTTCCATCCCTGGAGGTTTTTAAGAAGAGGCTAGACAGTCACTTGTCTGAGATGGTATAGGTTCTTCTGCTTGAGCAGAGGGCTGGACTAGAAGACCTCCAAGGTCCCTTCCAGCTCTACTCTGTTCTGTTCTCACGTGACCTCCGGGAACACTGCAACCATCACATATATATTTTTTGTTAGCAAGCCAAAAAATTTACACAAATATGAGCTGCCACTGCTGTGGCTACTGCCTGTAGATGGCCTTGGACTAGGCTGAAACAGAAAATAAGATTTGTCCTGTGTCTGGGACCAAGCAAGTGTATTCTGAATGCTTAACAAACATTTCACACACACACACACACACACACAAACACACACACACACACACACACACGTGTGGCTTGCTAACAAAGAATAAAGGGAGACAGATATGTTTGGGACTTAAGCAAGTGCATTCTAAATACTTAACAAACACTTAACACATATCTCCCTTGCTTCTCAGCTAACAAAGAGAGAAAGAGCCAGTGGCTTAAAGGTTAGAACAATTGCCTAAGGTGCAATCGGCCCAGGTTCGAATCTCAGAAGGGTATGGCTGACTGATGAGAACGAATAAGTTTGAAATGATCATATCTGTCTCCCTTTATTCTTTTTTAGCAAGCCAAAAAAAAAAAATTACACAAATATGAGCTGCCACTGTTGTGGCTACTACCTGTAGATGGCCTTGGGTTAGGCTGAAACAGGAAATAAGATTTATCCTGTGTTTGGACTTAAGCAAGTGCATTCTAAATACTTAACAAACATTTAACACATATCTCCCTTGCTTCTCAGCTAACAAAGAGAGAGAGAGAGAGAGCCTGTGGCCTAGGGGTTAAAACAACTGCTTAAGATGCAATCGGCCCAGGTTTGAATCTCAGAAGGGTATGTCTGACTGATGAGAATGAATAAGTTTGAAATGATCATATCTGTCTCCCTTTATTCTTTTTTAGCAAGCCAAAAAAAAAAATTACACAAATATGAGCTGCCACTGTTGTGGCTACTACCTGTAGATGGCCTTGGGTTAGGCTGAAACAGGAAATAAGATTTATCCCGTGTTTGGACTTAAGCAAGTGCATTCTAAATACTTAACAAACATTTAACACATATCTCCCTTGCTTCTCAGCTAACAAAGAGAGAGAGAGAGAGAGCCTGTGGCCTAGGGGTTAAAACAACTGCTTAAGATGCAATCGGCCCAGGTTTGAATCTCAGAAGGGTATGTCTGACTGATGAGAATGAATAAGTTTGAAATGATCATATCTGTCTCCCTTTATTCTTTTTTAGCAAGCCAAAAAAAAAATTACACAAATATGAGCTGCCACTGTTGTGGCTACTACCTGTAGATGGCCTTGGGTTAGGCTGAAACAGGAAATAAGATTTGTCCTGTGTCTGGGACCAAGCAAGTGTATTCTGAATGCTTAACAAACATTTCACACACACACACACACACACACACACACACACACACACACACGTGTGGCTTGCTAACAAAGAATAAAGGGAGACAGATATGTTTGGGACTTAAGCAAGTGCATTCTAAATACTTAACAAACACTTAACACATATCTCCCTTGCTTCTCAGCTAACAAAGAGAGAAAGAGCCAGTGGCTTAAAGGTTAGAACAATTGCCTAAGGTGCAATCGGCCCAGGTTCGAATCTCAGAAGGGTATGGCTGACTGATGAGAATGAATAAGTTTGAAATGATCATATCTGTCTCCCTTTATTCTTTTTTAGCAAGCCAAAAAAAAAAATTACACAAATATGAGCTGCCACTGTTGTGGCTACTACCTGTAGATGGCCTTGGGTTAGGCTGAAACAGGAAATAAGATTTATCCCGTGTTTGGACTTAAGCAAGTGCATTCTAAATACTTAACAAACATTTAACACACATCTCCCTTGCTTCTCAGCTAACAAAGAGAGAGCGAGCGAGCCTGTGGCCTAGGGGTTAAAACAACTGCTTAAGATGCAATCGGCCCAGGTTTGAATCTCAGAAGGGTATGTCTGACTGATGAGAATGAATAAGTTTGAAATGATCATATCTGTCTCCCTTTATTCTTTTTTAGCAAGCCAAAAAAAAAAATTACACAAATATGAGCTGCCACTGTTGTGGCTACTACCTGTAGATGGCCTTGGGTTAGGCTGAAACAGGAAATAAGATTTGTCCCGTGTTTGGACTTAAGCAAGTGCATTCTAAATACTTAACAAACACTTAACACATATCTCCCTTGCTTCTCAGCTAACAAAGAGAGAGAGAGCGAGCCTGTGGCCTAGGGGTTAAAACAACTGCTTAAGATGCAATCGGCCCAGGTTTGAATCTCAGAAGGGTATGTCTGACTGATGAGAATGAATAAGTTTGAAATGATCATATCTGTCTCCCTTTATTCTTTTTTAGCAAGCCAAAAAAAAAAAATTACACAAATATGAGCTGCCACTGTTGTGGCTACTACCTGTAGATGGCCTTGGGTTAGGCTGAAACAGGAAATAAGATTTGTCCCGTGTTTGGACTTAAGCAAGTGCATTCTAAATACTTAACAAACACTTAACACATATCTCCCTTGCTTCTCAGCTAACAAAGAGAGAGCGAGCGAGCCTGTGGCCTAGGGGTTAAAACAACTGCTTAAGATGCAATCGGCCCAGGTTTGAATCTCAGAAGGGTATGTCTGACTGATGAGAATGAATAAGTTTGAAATGATCATATCTGTCTCCCTTTATTCTTTTTTAGCAAGCCAAAAAAAAATAAAAATTACACAAATATGAGCTGCCACTGTTGTGGCTACTACCTGTAGATGGCCTTGGGTTAGGCTGAAACAGGAAATAAGATTTGTCCCGTGTTTGGACTTAAGCAAGTGCATTCTAAATACTTAACAAACACTTAACACATATCTCCCTTGCTTCTCAGCTAACAAAGAGAGAAAGAGCCAGTGGCTTAAAGGTTAGAACAATTGCCTAAGGTGCAATCGGCCCAGGTTCGAATCTCAGAAGGGTATGTCTGACTGATGAGAATGAATAAGTTTGAAATGATCATATCTGTCTCCCTTTATTCTTTTTTAGCAAGCCAAAAAAAAAAAAATTACACAAATATGAGCTGCCACTGTTGTGGCTACTACCTGTAGATGGCCTTGGGTTAGGCTGAAACAGGAAATAAGATTTGTCCCGTGTTTGGACTTAAGCAAGTGCATTCTAAATACTTAACAAACACTTAACACATATCTCCCTTGCTTCTCAGCTAACAAAGAGAGAGCGAGCGAGCCTGTGGCCTAGGGGTTAAAACAACTGCTTAAGATGCAATCGGCCCAGGTTTGAATCTCAGAAGGGTATGTCTGACTGATGAGAATGAATAAGTTTGAAATGATCATATCTGTCTCCCTTTATTCTTTTTTAGCAAGCCAAAAAAAAAAAAATTACACAAATATGAGCTGCCACTGTTGTGGCTACTACCTGTAGATGGCCTTGGGTTAGGCTGAAACAGGAAATAAGATTTGTCCCGTGTTTGGACTTAAGCAAGTGCATTCTAAATACTTAACAAACACTTAACACATATCTCCCTTGCTTCTCAGCTAACAAAGAGAGAAAGAGCCAGTGGCTTAAAGGTTAGAACAATTGCCTAAGGTGCAATCGGCCCAGGTTCGAATCTCAGAAGGGTATGTCTGACTGATGAGAATGAATAAGTTTGAAATGATCATATCTGTCTCCCTTTATTCTTTTTTAGCAAGCCAAAAAAAAAAAAATTACACAAATATGAGCTGCCACTGTTGTGGCTACTACCTGTAGATGGCCTTGGGTTAGGCTGAAACAGGAAATAAGATTTATCCCGTGTTTGGGACTTAAGCAAGTGCATTCTAAACACATTTTTCTGTCTGGGACTTCTTCTACACCAGCAATGGTCATTTTGGTTACCTGTCAAGAAGTAGCCTTGACTGATAGCTTCTCCGTTAATTGAACCCTGGCTGGATCTGGTCCAGAAAAGCATAAACTAGTCTTTTGTTTGCTGAACCCAACCCAGAAGTTGACATGGCTCTTCCCGTCCCTTTGAACAAGGGGCTAATGTCAGGCTGCCTGGTTCTGCGTCTGAGCTGGGATGAGCTGAACATGGAAACAAAGATCTTATTCTTTAATTAAATCAAATTATTCCTGCCGGAGTCTCTTTTTGGCTTGACAGACAAAAACTCATTATTGCTTTGGCTAAGTCATCAGGGAATGTTCTTGCCAAGTGACCCCGGCATTTGCTTTTTTAAAAAAAATATTTTATTAATTTTCTATTTTTACAATCAAGTGCTTAATAAGCAACGTGATGACTTAGTCCATGAGTAATTCCGTGGTACATATAAGCTTCTTCAAACTCAGTCTAATATTACACCTTCCAATATATCCTCTCTTCTTCTGTAGACGTTTTTCCACTCTAGGCAAATACAATTCTTATTGTGGTTAGTATTATTGTTAGTATTATTATTGTTGTTGGCATTTGCTTTTGAAGCTCTTGCCGAGAGAAGAATCCAAAGAAATATTTCAAAACACATTTTTTTTTAAAAAAAAGGCATGAGAAATGTAAAAGTTTTGGGATGGCCTGTACAAGGAAAATAGATCTAAATACTTAAAATGGAATTAACCTTGAGAAATGGTATAGGGTTTCCTGCCTGAGCAGGGGGTTGGACTAGATGACCTCCAAGGTCCCTTCCAACAACTACTTCTTCTTCTTCTCCTTCTTCTTCTTCTTCTTCTTCTTCTTCTTCTTCTTCTTCTTCTTCTTCTTCTTCTTCTTCTTCTTCTTCTTCTTCTTCTTCTTCTTCTTCTTCTTCTTCTTCTTCTTCTTCTTCTTCTTCTTCTTCTTCTTCTTCTTCTTCTTCTTCTTCTTCTTGATATTGATATTGATATTGATATTATAAAACCCTTAACCAGTTAGAATGTTTTGAACATTGTAGGGAAAACAAATTTAAATAAGAATTGTAAACAGGATTTATGACGAGGCAACCAAGATGATCAGACAGAAAAGAAGCATGGTACTGATGGGATTACTGTCGGTAGAAATTTAAGAAAAATCTTACTAAACTAATAAGAATTGTATCAATTCAAGGTTGGCAAAGAGAATATTATGGGAAGAAGAGAAAATCAAGCAAAGCTATAACGTGCACTTTGGAATATAGAAACTGATCGTTAGTGATTACTTTGCAAATATAAGCCCAGGCAACAAGCTGTTTATCAAATATTAAGCTGTTTATGTTAAAAAAAATCAATAAAATATGTATTTTTAAAAAAAGAATACAAAAAATATTTCTAATAACTTGCTACTCTTGCATAAGTACCTCTGGAAAAGAGGGGTTTTATTTCCCAAACCTATGGGGGAATCAAGGTCTAAGGCTGTAAATTTTCCACACTGTTTTGAGACACTCAAGGTGGCTACCAGCTAAATTTACTCCCAGATGAAATAAACTGCTTTTCCCATACATGTAGTTGTCAACTTAAAACCTTGACTTGTTTAGTGACTGTTCAAAGTTACAACAGCGCTGAAAGAAGTTGGCTTACCGGTCCTCGCCTTTACAACGGTTGCAGCAGATGTTGTGAGCTTCATCGCTTGAGGTTTTTAAGAAGAGACTGGATATATCTATTATCTATCTATCTATCTATCTATCTATCTATCTATCTATCTATCTATCTATCTATCTATTATCTATCTATCTATTATCTATCTATCTATCTATCTATCTATCTATCTATCTATCTATCTATCTATCTATCTATCTATCTCCCTTAATTCTAGCTCATTGTCCTTATATATCTCAGACATTTGTTGTTCTCAATGTGTAAAACATTCAAGAAGGGTTGTGCAAATCTTTAGTAAGTAACAATAAACCAACGTCCTGTGAGCACTTTTTCCGATTAAAAATATACATATATATATATTAAAAAACGGAAGCATTTGTGAACGGCAAGTAAAAAAAACCCCACCATTTTGCTTTTAAAAAAATGTGTGGTTCAGAAAAAGGGCTTCTGATTTTTAGCATAGCTTTTTGTTTTTTACTATTTTTTTATGGTGACACAGAACTGGGATAGAACTTCTTATGATTTGCAAACCCATGCTCTTTATTCTCCCAGCTGCAAAAACAACCTACAGCATGTTTTCAGGTGTAATCAAGATGAAATAGGGAGGAATGAACAGTTCCTGGCTGGTGACCAAGCCCATAAATAACACAATCCACACTGGAATTGTGTAACGGCCAAAACAGCAACAACAACACACCCAACGGGTATTCTGGTACGGTGAAGGATGAGTGTATGGAATCACAACTTCAGATGCGACAGTTTAGAGCACTGTACCTTAATGCTGATGCCTTTAAGATGCGTGGACTTCAGTTCCCTAAACCTCCAGGATTCTGGGATTTGCAGTCCATACATCTTAAAGGCATCAGAGTTGAGAAACATAACTTTAGAGATATTATAACCTTTTTGCAACATGAATCAAAGAGGGAATCTAAAAGGTTATAGACCCCAGTTCCTATTTGCAAGCAAACCGTGCCTTAGGACCTCTTTTTTTATGAAGTGTCAGTCTAGCCTTATCCTTAGTTTAATGTTTTATTCTAGCAATTTGTCCAGTACTCAGAAACCAGGTTTACCCAAGATGCTTAAATAACAACAACAACAACAACAACAACAACAATTGGAAGGGACCTTGGAGGTGATCTAGTCCAACCCCCTGCTCAGACAGGAAACCCTATACCATTTCAGACAAATAGTTGTCTGAATCTCTTCTTTAAAACTTCCGGTGTTGGAGCTTGAGCAGGGGGCTGGACTAGAAGACCTCCAAGGTCCCTTCCAGCTCTATTCTATTCTATTCTATTCTATTCTATTCTATTCTATTCTATTCTATTCTATTCTATTCTATTCTATTCTATTCTATTCTATTCTATTCTATTCTATCCTATTCTATTCTATTCTATTCTATTCCATATATTCTATTCTATTCTATTCTATTCTATTCTATTCTATTCTATTCTATTCTATTCTATTCTATTCTATTCTATTCTATTCTATTCTATTCCATATTTTCTATTCTATTCTATTCTATTCTATTCTATTCTATTCTATTCTATTCTATTCTATTCTATTCTATTCTATTCTATTCTATTCTATTCTATTCTATTCTATTCTATTCCATATTTTCTATTCTATTCTATTCTATTCTATTCTATTCTATTCTATTCTATTCTATTCTATTCTATTCTATTCTATTCTATTCTATTCCATTCCATTCCATTCCATTCCATTCCATTCCATTCCATTCCATTCCATTCCATTCTATTCTATTCTATTCTATTCTATTGTATTCTATTCTATTCTATTCTATTCCATATTTTCTATTCTATTCTATTCCATATTTTCTATTCTATTCTATTCTATTCTATTCTATTCTATTCTATTCTATTCTATTCTATTCTATTCTATTCTATTCTATTCTATTCTATTCTATTCTATTCCATATTTTCTATTCTATTCTATTCTATTCTATTCTATTCTATTCTATTCTATTCTATTCTATTCTATTCTATTCTATTCTATTCTATTCTATTCTATTCTATTCTATTCTATTCTATTCCATAATTTCTATTCTATTCTATTCTATTCTATTCTATTCTATTCTATTCTATTCTATTCTATTCTATTCTATTCTATTCTATTCTACCCTGAGAGATTGATCAGGGCACTGACTTTCAGTCTTTTATGTTTTTATACTTTTCATATTTTTATCGTTTCGAGACACCCAGGGCTGTTTGAAGATGGGTGGTCATGCAACTGTTCGAAAATACAAGGCAACCGTTTTACAATCCAATAAAAGTAAATACATATAATGAATGGTCCAAAGGAAGAAGGTGTCAGAGCTTTTGGTCTGTAGACACTTATTGTTATTGTGGTTATTGTGCTTTTCCCCAAGAGATCAAAGTTTCCACAATTCTTAGAAGTCAGAAAGTAGACTATAATATACGGTTAGATAGATGGTATGTTATAACATCTTAATTATGCCCAATTCGGGTGATATGGTTCTAGGCAGTTTACACCGTCTATAAAAGCCAAGTGCTATAATAATATTTCCCAACCTAGCCCAGAGAGAGAGGCAGCTTTCCAACGTACTGTTCTATGGTTTTTAACGTTGTCACGAATAACAAGCAACTTTTTTGTGGATTAAAGTGCAGGAAAAACTGTTTTCATGACACGGTTATTTGGTGACTCCTATGTTTATTTGGCTTCGAGTGGGCTGGACTGCGGCTGGATAGGCGACAACCATCATAATTTGCATTCTGTCACACAGTAAATTCTTCCAATCCTTAGAAAAAGCAACTGTAAGGAAGAATCAGACGTTCTGCTGACTTGATGCCTTCGGGGATACTTTTTTCAAGATAATAATAAAGACATTAAAAAGATGTTGAGACTCTAGAAAGAGTGCAGAGAAGAGCAACACAGATGATCAGGGGACTGGAGGCTAAAACATACAAGGAACATTTGCTGGGTATGTCTAGTTTAATGAAGAGAAGGACGAGGGGGGACATGATAGTGGTGTTCCAGTATCTGAAGGGCTGCCCCAAAGAAGAGGCAGTCAAGCTGTTCTCCAAAGCCCCTGAAGGCAGGACAAGAAGCAATGGATGGAAACTCATCAAGGAGAGAAGCAACCTAGAACTAAGGAGAAACTTCCTGACAGTGAGGAGAATTAAATCAGTGGAACGACTTGCCTACAGAAGCTGTGGGTGCTTCAGCAGTCAAGGTTTTCAAGAAGACATTTGTCTGAAATGGTATAGGGCCTTTTGCCCCTGCAGGGGGTTGGACTAGATGACCTCCAAGGTCCCTTCCAACTCTGTCGTTCTCTGTTCTAAAGAGAAATTGGTGCTGATGCTTTCTAGGATAATGGTCTTCAAAGATGTCAAAGTTTGTTATACTTTGTTATACAGAGTGAGTGGGATTATTAATAAAGAGAAGGACGAGGGGTGACAGGATAGCAGTCTTATCCTGCTGCCCTGGGGCTGTGGCTGATGACTGTTGGATGTTTGGCGTGAGGGATTGTTGATTCTAGGGATCTTTGTCTTTCTAATCCCACCAGATTCCTGGCTCCAATCTTTCTGACAAGATTTTCACATCTGCATTTCTGCAGATCTGGTTTCTGTTTGGGGCAGAGAGAGACTTGGTGGGGCGGGTGTTGGTTTCTGCCTTTAAAATCCTTTGGGGAAATATAACATTCTGCCTTTTTAATATTTCCAGAAATATTTCTCTCTTTGGATTCTTCCCACAACACGTTGCCCCAAAACGTCATGCATTCTATGGCTTTCCTAGGCATTCTATACAATGCCAGCTTTACACACGATGCCGGTAAGAGAGGCATCGCAGCAACCAGAGCATCCAGGTCAATGCACACATGGTATCCACACTGATGTGAAGCTTCTTCCTTTGGAGATTTCCCCCCTCCCCGCATCAAAGACCCCCACAACAAAGGGGTACCTGCTTGGTATCACCTTACCATAGTCACTTGAACGTCAGACCAAGAGTTGTTTGGCAAAACGGTGGTCGGTTCTACCAGCGTCGTCGGGAAGAAAGGATTATAATGGCCGGTGGCCCCTAGAAACAGGCTCAGAGCCAAATTGAAAGGCAGCGTGAAAACTGGAAGGTCCCATTTGCTGAAGAGCGAAGCTAGAGCACTGGTAAAGATGGGGCTGAAAAAGAAGAACAGGAATGATAGCAGATCATTGCCGAAAGCATGTCGTCATTTTTGTTACAGACTTCACCAGACTTTGCCACACTTGGAATAAGGCATCCAGCTTTGGTCACCACGATGTAAAAAAGACGCTGAGACTCTAGAAAGAGTACAGAGAAGAGCAACAAAGATGATCAGCGGACTGGAGGCTAAAACATACAAAGAACGGTTGCTGGAATTGGGGATGTCCAGTTTAACGAAGAGAAGGTCGAGGGGGGACGTGATAGCAGCGTTCAGGTATCTCAGGGGCTGCCCCAAAGAAGAGGCAGTCAAGCTGTTCTCCAAAGCCCCCGAAGGCAGGACAAGAAGCCACGGATGGAAACTAACCAAGGAGAGAAGCAACCTGGAACTAAGGAGAAATTTCCTGACAATTAGAACAATTAACCAGTGGAACAACCTGCCTCCAGAGGTGGTGAATGCTCCAACACTGGAAGTTTTTAAGAAGAGACTGGACAGCCGTTTGTCTGAAATGGTGTAGGGTTTCCTACCTGAGCAGGGGGTTGGATTAGATGACCTCCAAAGTCCCTTCCAACATTATTATTATTATTATAAAGCTTTTATTCATAAAACATGAAACACAGTCAACTGAACACTCAAATTGACTGGCACTAATGGTTGACACGGGTTGCTGCCAGCATCCTAGGTATCAACCAGGTATCTCCTTAAAATGTAAGATGTTCCGAGTAGCACAGTTTTTTGTAGCTTTGCTGGAGTCATTGCAGGAAGCTGCAATTTCTTGATGTATTTTGCAAAGTTTTTGGACATAGTTCCCACAGCCCCGATGACAATGGGTGTCACCGTTACACGTTTCATCCATAATCGCGCAGTTTCGATGGCCAGGTCGCGGTATTTCGTAATTTTTCCCAGTTCTTTTTCTTCGACTCTGGCATCTCCTGGTACAGCAATATCAATCAACTGTACGCTTCGGTTCTCTAAGACTACGATATCTGGCGTGTTGTGTTCCAAATGGCGATCTGTCTGTATTCGGAAGTCCCACAAGATCTTCACCCTCTCATTCTCGACAACTTTTTCCACCCTATGTTCCCACGACTTTTCAGATACAGGCAAGTCGTAGTTTTTACACAATGTCCAGTGGATTAGTTTAGCAACCCGGTCATGTCTAGCTTTGTAATCAGTTTGCGCGATTTTGCTGCACTCACATATTAAATGTGAAACAGTTTCAACTTTGCAAGGTCGGCAATTTGGATTGTCAGTAGTTTTTTGTATCTTCACTTTTGTTGTTGTTATTATGATGATGATGATGATGATGATTAGGATGATGATGATGATGATGGCTTTTTTAGAACATAGAAGCATAGGGTTGGGAGAAACCTCCTAGTTGAGAGGTCCCCAACCTTTTGGGCGCCAGGGACTGGTTCCGTGGAGAGAGGTTTTTCCACGGACTGGAGGGTGCGTGGTTTTGTGTGCTGCCTGCATCCCACGGATGGGGCTTCGCTTGTTTGTGCGGACCGGTTGCTGGCATGCCGCAGCCCATTACCAGTCCACAAACAAGGGGTTGGGGACCCCAGTGTTAATCCAATTCTTGCTCAAGGCAGGAGACCTTATTTCATCCAAGGCAGATGGTTATCCAGTTTACTTTTTTGCAAAGCTCCAGTGATGGAACAGCTACAACTTTCAGAGGCAGGTCGTTCTGCTGATTACTTGTCCTCACCATCAAGAAATTTGTCCTCACTTCCAGACTGGATCTCTCTTTGACGAGCTTCCACCTATTACTTCTTGTCCTGCCCTTTGGCGCTTTGGAGAATAAGTCAACCCCCTTTTTCCTCTGTGACAGCCCTCAAGTATTGGAAGACAGCTGTCACATCTCCCAATCCATCTCTTTGATAGCTAGACCTCCCTACCTGGTGCTCCTCAACCATTTCATCCTATGATTAAGCCCCCAGACCCCTGATCATCTTTGTTGCTCTCCTCTGCAGGGCTTCCAGAGTCTCAACATCTTTTTCACATCGTGGCGACCAAAACTGGATGCAGTATTCCATGTGTGGCCTCACCAAGGCCTTGTAAAGTCCTTTGGAGAACAGCTTGACTCCCTCTTCTTTGGGGCAGCCCCTGAGATACTGGAACACTGCTATCCTGTCCCCCCTCGTCCTTCTCTTCATTAAACTAGACATACCCAATTCCAGCAACTGTTCTTTATATGTTTTAGCCTTCAGTCCCCTGATCCTCTTTGTTGCTCTTCTCTGCACTCTTTCTAGAGTCTCAACATCTCTTTTACATCGTGGTGACCAAAATTGGATGCAGCATTCCAAGTGTGGCCTTACCAAGGCCTTGGAAAACGGTATTAACACTTTACGTGATCTCGATTCTGTCCCTCTGTTAATGCAGCCTAGCACTGTGTTGGCTTTTTTTGGCAGCTGCAGCACAGGGCTGGCTCCCACTTAAGCGATGATGCACTCTAGAACACCTAGATCACTCTTGCAGTTTCTAGTGTTGATCCACCTACTGCCTTAACCAGTTTGGGAACCTCTCCTCTCCCAGAGAAAGAACGAAATATTTTGGGGAATATTAGAAAGAGGCAGAATATGTCCCCTAAAGGAGATGAGAAGAGACATCTTCTTAAAGGCGGGAAACAGCCTCCGTCTTCCTGCCTCAAGCAGAAACCTGAAGAGGCTAATCTTGAAGAATGGAGATGTTGTAAACCATTCAGAAAGGCTGGGGCCACCCTATTCATAAACAAAATTCCTTTAGCCACAACTCCTGCAGAGGTTTGGAGCTGATGGGATTAGAAAAACAAAGACTCCTAAACTCTACGTTCCCCCACCCAGCTCCAAGGACAGGACAGGACCTCCCAGCCACAATGGGAGTCAGGCCACCGTAATTGGAGTACAAAAAAAGGCACACTGAAGCACAGGTCAAAGTACATTTCACAAACACAAAGCCCTACTCTCGACTCCATTTTGTCAGCTGACTCAGAACCGCCTGCTGTTGTTGGTTGTGCTCACCAATAAACAGAGACTTTCTTTCCTAAGCAGCCTCCATTTCATTTCCAGCATCTTTCTCCCAGCTTGGAACCAGACCTGATTTTTCTTCCTGCACCAGTATCTATTTCATTTTTCCTGCCTAAGCAGGATCCTACTTTTTTTCACCACTGCATCAAACTTCAGAAACTCCAGGAAAAGAAGAATCTTTTTTTTAATCCATGATTCTGGGATAGGAACTGGAAGTCTGAGACTTTCACAGCGAAAAAAAGCTTTGAAGGTACGTGAAGATTTCAGCCGCCCCCCCTTTATTCAGCAAGCAAAAACAAGCAGTCTAGCTGTGAGCGAGCTTTAAATTTATAGACTTTTCTCAATATGAAGGAGAAGTCAAAACGTGTCACTAAATTCCTTGGAATAACAATGGTCTTCTTCATTGCCACTGTGGTCCCCAAAGCAAGCAAGTCCCGAAGCTGCTTTTTCAAAAGACAACTGGCCTTTGTTTGTTCTTGCTTGAAGACATTAAAATAAAGAGCCTTGGTGGAGCAGTGGGCTAATGCCTCCTTAAGTAACACCAGCTGCCTGCAATTAGTGCAGGTTCGAGTCCCACCAGGCTCAAGGTTGACTCAGCCTTCCATCCTTCCAAGGTAGGTAAAATGAGGACCCAGATTGTTGGGGGCAATTAAGCTGACTTTGTATTAATGCCAGAGAAGCTTCTCGGAGGAAAAGCAAAATGTCTTCAAGCAAGAGCAAAGGCAGTCCAGTTGCCATTTGGAAAAGCGCTTTTGGGACATCCATGATCTGGTTGACTGAAAATCTCCATAGACAATGCAAATAAGCTTATCTGGAATGCAATGGGGAACAAGGCTTAGGATATATTTTTGTGACCTTTTCCTGGAAGTGGTGGACAATGCCTTAACTTGACTCAGGAGAAAAGAAGAGGGCAGAATTAGGGGGGAAAAAAGGAGAGAAAAACTAATTTATATAGACTCACCAGGTCATAGACATGAGTATAACAGGAAGTAGAAGCCACCAATAATATTCACCCTTGTCTGAGAAGACAGCCATCAGCATCCCGGCAAGGACCCCGTTGTAGCCGTGGAGTCCAGCAGCAATGGAGGATCTGAGTAGCAACCACGGGGAGAAATTACTTTGCGAATGTAGAACGAAGACACACCTAGATGGACGTTCTTGAACATCTCACAAACTCAGGCAGAGTCAGCAAGTGGAACGTGCACATGTTCAAAGTCAAGCCATTTTAAAAAAATGAACAAAATTTCATTGTGTGGGTGGCTGTAGAAGTTGAGTGACGAAATAATTGTTATGGTCTCTGGGCTCCAGAAATGTTTGTTTAATTTCAGTAAATCTCATCTTCTAAAATTAAAAAGGGCATGGTCTTCTTGCTGGTTTAGAATAGAACAGAACAGAACAGAACAGAACAGAACAGAACAGAACAGAACAGAGTAGAGTAGAGTAGAGTAGAGTAGAGTAGAGTAGAGTAGAGTAGAGTAGAGTAGAAAAGAAAATATGGAATAGAATAGAATAGAATAGAGTTGGAAGGGACCTTGGAGGTCTTCTAGTCCAGCCCCCTGCTCCAGCAAGAGAAGCGGATATATTACAGGTTTTTTTTACCCTAGTTTGATAACTGTATTTGAGCTTAGCTGACTACCTTTTTTTAATGTAATCTTACATTGTAAAGACTGGTTAAAGATCATAATCAAATATTCGATAGGATTTGATGGCATGAATATTGTCAGTTAGGAAAAATCAGTGGCTAATTTCATCTGAGCATTGAAAGAGGAGGAGGAGGAGGAGGAGGAGGAGGAGGAGGAGGAGGAGGAGGAGGAGGAGGAGGAGGAGGAGGAGGAGGAGGAGGAGGAAAAATTAGAGGACAACCTACCTCTCCTGACTTAGAATAACTGCAGTTAAAGTTGAGACAATCACTCCAGCGCAACACACGAGTGTCAGCCAAGGACTCTGGACCAGGAATCCAATCAGCAGGATGAGGCCGCTGAGTGGATTGTTCACAAACATCACTTGGGAGATTCCCCGCAAAAGCCAGTCAACAAATTGGAGGGTCACAGGCTTATCTGAAAGACAAAGCATTTGACAATGTTTCATAAGATTGATATATGATATGTGATATGTGATATATGATGTGATGTGATATGATATGATATGATATGATATGATAGTATGATATGGATAATATATAGAATAGATGATCTTCTGGAAAGGAATAGAGAGATGATTTTGAAGGAAGGAAGGGAGGGAGGGAGGGAGACGAGAGAGGAAAGGAAGAAAAGAAGGAGAGAGGGAAGGAGTGAAGAGAGAGGAAGAAGAGAGAAGGAAGAAAGGAGAGAGGGAAGGAAGGAGTGAAGAGAGAAGAGAATGAAGGAATGAAGGAAGGGAAAGAAGGAAAGAAGGAAGGAAGGAGGGGGAGAGACAGAGGGAGAGAGGGAAGAAGGAAGGAAGAGGAAGAGAGGGAAGGGAGAGGGGAAGGAAGGAAGGAGAAAGAGAGAGGGAAGGAAGGAGTGAAGAGAGAAGAGAGCGAAGGAATGAAGGAAGGGAAGGAAGGGAAGAAGGAAAGAAGAGAGGGGGTGAAGGAAGGAGAGAGGGGAAAGGAAAGAAAGAAAGAAAGAGAAAGGAAGAAAGAAAGAAAGAAAGAAAGAAGGAAGGAAGGAAGGAAGGAAGGAAGGAAGGAAGGAAGGAAGGAAGGAAGGAAGGAAGGAAGGAAGGAAGGAAGGAAGGAAGGAAGGAAGATACAGAGGGGCTAAAAAAGGATGACTCTCCATTACAGATTTTACAGCCCAAGTATCTTGACCCAGCTTATTCACAACCAGAGAGCTACATTTTCTTTTTTTTTAATGACAAAACTGAACAGAAGAGGTGACAGCCTGCAGCATGCTGGTTCTCCATACTTTTTCCCGTGGGTATTTTCAGGGCCCTGCGCTGGTCCATCCTGGGGCCCAAAGCCAATGGACAGATCCAATGGTGCTTGCATGGCAGGGCAGCGGAAGCAGTCAGACGAACTAAATGAACATTGCAACATTGTGATTTTATAATAATAATAATAAGTTGGAATGGACCTTGGAGGTCATCTAGTCCAACCCCCTGCTCAGGCAGGAAACCCTAGACCATTTCAGACAAATGGCTGTCCAGTCTCTTCTTAAAAACCTCCAGTGTTGGAGCATTCACAAGCATCTTGAAGTTGCTCAGGTTGAAATACTGGTCTAATGTATTGTTTCTCTGGATCAAGCCTGTTTTTCTGCAGAGTGGATGGCTGGAAAGCTTGAAATATCCTGGCTGAGGAATTCTGGGAGTTGAAGTCCTTTAACGTTGCCAAAGTTGGGAAAACCTGAGAGAGTTGGTGAAAAAGGTCTGCCTGAATGGAAGCTCTGATTCATGGTCCTTTTAACGCTGCTTTCTTCTCTACTCTGAATTCTCTTTGACCTGGAGACTAGGAGACAGCACAACAAGTTGCGCATTCATTTTTGCGTTCGGCAAAACGTTTAACAATTCTTAGTAAGTGCAATTTCAGTTGCTTATTTGCAGCGCAGAGTTCAAAAACCTGGGCCTGGAGGGTTTATAAAAGTGATCATCACCATAAACTGCAACAATATTATGCGGTAATAAAGTGCGTCCTTTGGGGAAAAAAATAGCAACAATAACACACCGCCCGTTTGCAGTGGTGGCTAAGGTGCTAGCCTAGAGCAAGGATTTTCAACCTTTTCACCCACTGTACCACTTTTAGGATATGGCAACATCCGAGTACCACTGGTTGAAAAGCCCTGGCCTAGAGGAGACTGGAAGTTCTAGTTCTACATTAGGCAGAAAAGCCGACTGGGTGACTTGAGACCGATGATCAGGGCACTGAGTTCTAGTGCTGCTTTAGGCATGAAAGCTGGCTGGGTGTCTTTGGGCCAATCACCAGGAGACTGTGAATTCTAGTCTCGCCTTAGGCATGAAAGCTGGCTGGGTGATTTGGGCTAATCACAAAGAGGCTGTGAGTTCTTGTTCCGCCTTAAGCATGAAAACTGGCTGGGTGACTTTGTGCCAAACACCAGGAGACTGTGAGTTCTAGTCCCACCTTAGGCATGAAAACCAGCTGAGTGATTTGGGCCAAACACCAGGAGACTGAGAGTTCTAGTCCTGCCTTAGGCATGAAACCTGGCTGGGTGACCCTGGGCCGGTCACCTTCTCTTGGCCCAACTCACCTCACAGGGTTGTTGTTGCAGGGGAAATAGTAAGAGGAGCGAGTATCATATATGGTGTCTGCAATTAATCAGGGGAACAACCTGCCTCCAGAAGCTGTGAATGCTCCAACACTGGAAGTTTTTAAGAAGAGACCGGACAGCCATTGGTCTGAAATAGTATAGGATCTCTTGCTTGAGCAGCGGGTTGGACTAGATGACCTCCAAGGTCCCTTCCAGCTCTGTTATTCTGTTAAAATGGGTTAATGCATGACCAGATTGCGTAAACGCCACCAATGAGGATGCAACGTCAAAATATAGAAGGAATTCTGGGGGGAAAAAAGTAATTTGTCCGATCTTCCACAATTCCACAACAGGGTTTTGTTTCCGTTGTTTGAAAGTTTATGAACTGGGACAACTGCCAAGTGTGTATATCTCTGGCAGCATCTGGTGTGGCTCTTGCTGCCAATAAGGTTGCAAAATATGACACACATTTATTATTCCCTGCAAAAACATCAGGCAATTGGGAAGCTGATTGAGTGGCTCCGTTCATGCGGAAGATACAAAACAGCTAATTTATGTGGCTCGCCTGGAACTTGGCAGATGGCCCTGAACATCTCTAGACCAGCTTGTGTTTGGGATTGTGACACACCCTCCGAGGGTGTAATTAACACCGGGGTGGCAGGCAGGCAAGCAAGGGGGAATGCTTGATGTGGGACGGGGCTTCGGAGAGGGAAAGGATGGTGGAGAGAAGAAGCCTGAGCATAAAATAACTTGGGATGTGTTTATAAGGTAAAAGAAGGGTCAGCCTAAAGCTTATCGTAGGATGAGCAATGACAGCTTTGGGTGGTGGAGAAAGAAAGAAAGAAAGAAAGGAAAGAAAGAAAGAAAGAAAGGAAAGAAAGAAAGAAAGAAAGAAAGAAAGAAGGAAGGAAGGAAGGAAGGAAGGAAGGAAGGAAGGAAGGAAGGAAGGAAAGAAAGAAAGAAAGAAAGAAAGGAAGGAAGGAAGGAAGGAAGGAAGGAAGGAAGGAAGGAAGGAAAAAGAAAGAAAGAAAGAAAGAAAGAAAGAAAGAAAGAAAGAAAAGAAAGAAAGGAAGGAAGGAAGGAAGGAAGGAAAAAAGAAGAAAGGGAAGGTAAGAAAAGAAAAAAATAAAGGAAAGAAAGAAAGGAACAAGAAAGAAAAAGGGAAATAAGGAAAGGAAAGAAAGAAAGAAAGAAAGAAAGAAAGAAAGAAAGAAAGAAAGAAAGAAAGAAAGAAAGGAAGGAAGGAAGGAAGGAAGGAAGGAAGGAAGGAAGGAAGGAAAGGTAAGAAAAGAAAAAAATAAAGGAAAGAGAAAGAAAGAAAGGAAATGAAGGAAAGAAAGAAAAAAGGAAATAAGGAAGGAAAGGAATAAAGAAAGAAAGGAAGAAAGAAAGGAAGGAAGGAAGGAAGAAAGAAAGAAAGAAAAGAAGGAAGGAAGGAAGGAAAAGAAAAAGAAGAAAGGAAAGGTAAGAAAAGAAAAGAAAAAGAAAGAAAAGAAAAAGAAGAAAGGAAAGGTAAGAAAAGAAAAGAAAAAAGAAAGGAAAGAAAGAAAGGAAACAAGAAGGAAAGAAAGAAAAAGGGAAAGAAGGAAAGAAAGGAAGAAAGAAAGGAAGGACGGAAGGAAAGGTAAGAAAAGAAAAAAGAAAGGAAAGAGAAAGAAAGAAAGGAAACAAGAAGGAAAGAAAGAAAAAAGGAAATAAGGAAGGAAAGGAAGAAAGAAAGGAAGGATGGAAGGAAGAAAGAAAGAAAGAAAGAAAGAAAGAAGAAAAAGAAAAAGAAGAAAGAAAAGGTAAGAAAAGAAAAAAGAAAGGAAAGAAAGAAAGGAAACGAAGGAAAGAAAGAAAAAGGGAAAGAAGGAAAGAAAGGAAAAAAGAAGAAAAAAGGGAGAAAGGAAGGAAGAAAAAAGAAAAGGAAGAAAGGAAAAAAGAAGAAAAAAGGAAGGAAGGAGAAGGAAAGGAAGATGGAGGGAGGGAGGGAGGGAGGGAGGGAGATGGAAAGGTGGAAGGAAGGAATTAAGGAAGGAGGGAGGAAGGAAGGAAGGACCAGTTTTTCCGAAAAACATTCTTGTACAGTGTTTTTCTATCTTAGCATCTTTAAGATTAGGGCTGGCTGGGGAATTCTGGGAGTTGAAGTCCACACATCTTAAACCTGTTGGCATCCTGTCTTGGGAATTCTAGGAGTTTATTTTTATTTTTATTTTTTATTTTAATTCGATTTATATACCGCCCTTTTCCCGAGGGACTCCCGAGTTGAAGTCCACCTGGCTTAAACTTGATGAGGTTGAGAAACATTTGCCCTGCATGATAATCAAGGCATTCAACAACTTTTCATTAAGAGCCCACTTACACCTCTGCTTCCATTGGTTCCAGTGAAGACCAGGGGTCTTCAAACTTGGCCCTCTTATGACTGGTGGACTTCAACTCCCAGAATTCCTCGGTCGGCCATTTTGATGAAACTGCGGGCTTGGATCCAGACTCTCAGGGGTCTTCAAACTTGGCCCTTTTATGACTGGTGGACTTCAACTCCCAGAATTCCTCAGTCGGCCATTTTGATGAAACTGTGCGCTTGGATCCAGACTCTCAGGGGTCTTCAAACTTGGCCCTCTTATGACTGGTGGACTTCAACTCCCAGAATTCCTCAGTTGGCCATTTTGATGAAACTGCGGGCTTGGATCCAGACTCTCAGGGGTCTTCAAACCTGGCCCTTTTATGACTGGTGGACTTCAACTCCCAGAATTCCTCATTCGGCCATTTTGATGAAACTGGGGGCTTGGATCCAGACCAGGGGTCTTCAAACTGGGCCCTTTTATGACTGGTGGACTTCAACTCCCAGAATTCTTCAGTCGGCCATTTTAATGAAACCATGGGCTTGGATCCAGACCAGGGGCCTTCAAACATGGCCCTTTTATGACCGGTGGACTTCAACTCCCAGAATTCATCAGCCAGGAATTCTGGGAGTTGAAGTCCACCAGTCATAAAAGGGCCAAATTTGAAGACCCCTGTTGTAGGGGTATCAGAAACGTCACCTACCTTTTAGCCAGTCTCCAAACACCTTCATATCTCCGGTCACACAGCTCAGGGCTCTCAACACTTGATGGCAACTTTTGCCTGTTGACTTTTGTGTCTTGTCACACTTTTCAGCAGCGGCATCGATTTCCATTGTGAGTTTTGGATCCTGCCCAGACAAAAAAAACAACAAAGCATTTGACCGACTGTCCTCCTGAACTTCCTTTGGGTCAACAACGAGCGCTGTCTTTCCACAGGAACATAGGAAGCAACTCCGAGCAAAACAGCCATGGATGCCATAGATATTTTCCAGAACATTCTAAGGCAGGGCTTTTCAACCTTTTCACCTATTGTACCTCTTTTTTGGATATGGCAAGATCCGAGTACCATCAGTCGCCTAGCAAGGTGTGAAAAACTTGATGACCAAAAAAAAAAAAAGGAAAAAAGTGATGAAGTACAGGTAGTCCTCGACTTACAACAGTTCGCTTAGTGACTGTTCGAAGTTACAATGGCCCTGAAAAAAGTGCCCCCCAAGCCACAGCTGAGCAAGACACCCGCCTGCCTGCCCGGCGGCGCTCTTCCTCCTGTCCGAGGTTTTCATTGTTGTGAGCATTTCTGTTGAGGATTGGCAGCGGGGGTGGGGGTGGGGGGTGTTTGGTTATTATTTTTTTTCCCCTCTGCTGGTTGCAGCAGGGTTTTGGTCGCTTCACATGACCCTGGGACACTGTGACCGTCATAAACATGAATCAGTTGCCAAGCCTCTGAATGTAAATCACAAGACCCTGGAGATGCTGCAACATTCCAGCGGATCGGCGCTTCTTCTGGGCTCAGCAGAAGCGCCAGGATCAGCGCCGAGCTCCAGCTGGATCCTGGCATTGATCCTGGCGCTTCCACTGAGCCCTGACAGCCCTGCAGCTCCAGCCGTCTCTCACTCAGGCTTGTGCAGTGCTGCCACCGGTTCAGCTCATTCCCCTCCCCTGATACCACTTTTCTAGGATGGTCACGTACCACCTGCCAGGTGCCAATGTACCACAGGTGGTACCTGTGCCACTGGTTCTAAAGCCCTGTTCTAACGCAGTACTTCTCAGCCCTGGCAACGTTATGGACTATGTAGGCTTCAGCTCCCAGAATTCTCTAGCCAGCATGTTGACTAGGGAATTCTGGTATGTGTGTGTGTGTGTGTGTTGAAGTCCACACCGCGTATAGTTCCAAGTTTGAGAAAAACTACTCTAAGGTCTTCAGAGGTCATTACAACGGGGGTCTTCAAACTGGGCAACTTTGCGGACTTCAATTCCCAGAATTCTGGATGTCGGAAGTCCACAAGTCTCAAAGTTGCCCCCTTTGGAGCCCCCTCCCCCTGCACTAGATTAGTGTTTCTTAACCTCAGCAATTTGAAGATGTGCGTCAACCGTCCCACTGAAGAAGCTCAGTCATCAGCTCATGAACCCTGCATGGGCGAGAGGCAGCCATGTAGAACGGGTGGACTTCAACGCCCCCAAATCCCGGGAGCTGAGGTCCACACACCTTCATATTGCCAAGGTTGAGGAACACGGTGTTAGATCCGCCTCGTGGTCCCCTATCAACCTGAGCGTTGAAGGCAAGGTGTGGATGGATGCCTACCTGGGCTTCCAGCCTCTTGAGTAGTGGCATACTTTGACAAAGATCCTGGTGCTTACATTCAGAGTCATAAGACTGGCATCCATCTGGTGATAGCTGAATTGGGACTGGGACAGTGGAGGGACCGCCATCCATCTTTGTTAGCATTGCACGTATGCTAAAGGGCAGAGAGAAGGAAATCAAAGGAAAGACTCCCCACCCTCAGTTTATTATTTTATAGACTCTGGGTCAATGCTCCTGATGGTGTTATTTCGTTTTATGACCAGGTTGGGGAAAACAGCTCAACTGTTGGATCTGGGGTCAATCAACCGTCAAGGAGCTTCCTCATCTGGGCATCATACAGCAAAGCGGTTTCCTGTTTCTTGAAATTAGACTTTAGGGAGGGAAGAAAGCCGAGTGAGATGCGGCTGACATTCCCAAAGTAGGGAAGGTGGCCGTCCTGCATTTATGGAATATCACGCCTGTCTAAAGTATGGCTCTACCTGTCTGGCCAGCAATTGCTCTGCTTTTCATTTTATCATCCATGATTTTCAGGCTTGACAAGCTGCCCACCATTCCATTACACTCGAGAGAACCAACCCGGAACTAAGGAGAAATTTCCTGACAGTGAGGACAATTAACCAGTGGAATAACCTGACTCCAGAAGTTGTGGGCGCTCCATCACTGGAGATATTTAAGAGGAGACTGGACAGCCATTTGTTGGAAATGGGATAGGGTCTCCTGCTTGACAAGGGGCTGGACTGGAAGACCTCCAAGGTCCCTTCCAGCTCTATTCTGATTGATTGGTTGAAATGATATAAGGTCTCCTGCTTGAATGGTGGGTTGGACTAGAAGACCTCCAAAGTCCCTTCCAGCTCCTATTCTATTCTATTCTATTCTGTTCTGTCCTGTCCTGTCCTATCCTATCCTATCCTATCCTATCCTATCCTATCCTATCCTATCCTATCCTATCCTATCCTATCCTATCCTATCCTATCTTCTATTCTGTTCTGTTCTGTTCTGTTCTGTTCCGTTCCATTCCAATACATTCCATTCCATTCCATTCCATTCCATTCCATTCCATTCCATTCCATTCCATTCTATTCTATTCTATTCTATTCTATTCTATTCTATTCTATTCTATTCTATTCTATTCTATTCTATTCTATTCTATTCTATTCAAATTTCTATTCTATTCTATTCTATTCTATTCTATTCTATTCTATTCTATTCTATTCTATTCTATTCTATTCATTCTGAATTCTGTTCTATTCTATTCTATTCTATTCTATTCTATTCTATTCTATTCTATTCTATTCTATTCTATTCATTCTGAATTCTGTTCTATTCTATTCTATTCTATTCTATTCTATTCTATTCTATTCTATTCTATTCTATTCTATTCTATTCTATTCATTCTGAATTCTGTTCTATTCTATTCTATTCTATTCTATTCTATTCTATTCTATTCTATTCTATTCTATTCTATTCTATTCTATTCTATTCCATTCCATTCCATTCCATTCCATTCCATTCCATTCCATTCCATTCCATTCTATTCTATTCTATTCTATTCTATTCTATTCTATTCTATTCTATTCTATTCTATTCTATTCTATTCAAATTTCTATTTATTCTATTCTATTCTATTCTATTCTATTCTATTCTATTCTATTCTATTCTATCCTATCCTATCCTATCCTATCCTATCCTATCCTATCCTATCCTATCCTATCCTATCCTATCCTATCCTATTCTATTCTATTCTATTCTATTCTATTCTATTCTATTCTATTCTATTCTATTCTATTCATTCTGAATTCTGTTCTATTCTATTCTATTCTATTCTATTCTATTCTATTCTATTCTATTCTATTCTATTCTATTCTATTCTATTCTATTCTATTCTATTCTATTCTATTCTATTCTATTCATTCTGAATTCTGTTCTATTCTATTCTATTCTATTCTATTCTATTCTATTCTATTCTATTCTATTCTATTCTATTCTATTCTATTCTATTCTATTCTATTCTATTCCATTCCATTCCATTCCATTCCATTCCATTCCATTCCATCCTATCCTATCCTATCCTATCCTATCCTATCCTATCCTATCCTATCCTATCCTATCCTATCCTATCCTATCCTATTCTATTCTATTCTATTCTATTCTATTCTATTCTATTCTATTCTATTCTATTCTATTCTATTCTATTCTATTCTATTCTATTCTATTCTATTCTATTCTATTCATTCTGAATTCTGTTCTATTCTGTTCTATTCTATTCTATTCTATTCTATTCTATTCTATTCTATTCTATTCTATTCTATTCTATTCTATTCTATTCTATTCTATTCATTCTGAATTCTGTTCTATTCTGTTCTATTCTATTCTATTCTATTCTATTCTATTCAGGAATTCTGGGAGTTGAATATGGCGGACGTGCGGGCGGCCGTGTGAGGTTGAGCTCTGCAGGTCCGAGAAGATAGGCGCCTTAGGAGCCCCTCAGGGCTTTTTCCTTTATGCCCTGGGTTGGGGGAAGGGTGGCAGCGATGAACTTTGCAATTGTCTAGGTTTTTTTTACCAGCGTTTCGCAGGGCTGCCGGTTTTGTTATCTGCTCAGCTGCTCAGCTGCTCAGCTGGTCGTCGGGAGTTTCCGGCTATGTCGGGCGGTCTTGGCTTCTTCGGCAGCGTTTGGAGTTCCCGGCGGCTGGCGGCGGCGGTGCTGCGGCGGCGACGGAGCTGTTTGCGAGCTGCGTGGCCCGCCTTTTCTATCGTTTTCCTTTTAACTGGTCTGCCTCTGCCTTCTGCCTGCTTTCTGCTTGTATCAACGACGCTCTGGGATATCCTAATGGCGGCGGCGGCGGCGGCGGCGACGGCGTTGTTCCCGGGCCGTTTGCGGGCCACTTTACCATCGACTATTGTGGTCTGGCCTGCTTTCACCGAACCGTTTGCCCCGCTGCCCCCTGGGCCTTTTTGGCCCGTTTTTCATCGGCGGAGGCGGTGGCTTTCCCTGGATTGTTCCCGGCCTTGGTGGCGTTCCGGTGGCTACGGTGGCTACGGGGATGGCGGGCGGCGGTGTCCATAGCGGCCCAGCGGCAGCGGCTTCGATGATTCAGCGATGGCGTTATGGCCGGTTTGCCGGCCCCCCGGTTGGTTCTGCATATCCCAGATGGGTTGGCACCCCCACTGCTTCTGATGGCCCTGAAGGTTCCTGGACTAGCCGGTGGATTCCGGTGGAGCCCAGGGGAGCCTTGTGGACTTGGGCCATTTTGAAGGACTTTGGAAGACCGGTGGGGAATTTAATAGACCTGGGGGAGCCAATCTTTGTTGACCACAGTCTGGAAGGCCCCAATAATTATGGAACTGAGGGCCTATGGACTGGTGGTCAGTTACAACCTCTAGGAATGACGGGACAACGGGGGACTTGGCTTTTACCAGAATTGACTATGATGGCTTGTTTTTGTTTTTACAATCGATTGCGCATTGCCCCTTATACCCCAAAGGACAGAGAACTCTGGGTATTAGCCATTGTGAGAGGATGGCCGAATTTACATCTGCTGCCCCTAGAGGTGAGAGCTCTATGGGGCAGGCCATACCCAGTGCGGTTGCTCCAGACTTCCATCCCCCCCGAGAACTGGCTCTGTGGCCGTAGTGAGAGGACGGTGGCAGGCCTGCCCGGGGGGTTTATCCAGCTGAGTGGCAGCGGCTGGACGGAGGCCTGGGACTCCCTCTCTGAATAGATCCTCCTTATGGACTATTATCTATGGACTGCCTGCGATCCGGACTGCTATTTATGCCTTCCTTTAAATATTCTTCCACGGACTTGTGCGCCCTCAGGGGTGCTCCCCTCTCCTGGGTGCGACCCGCCTTGCCAGCCGATTATAACCTCGAGGAAGGGCCCATTTATTGGGACCCTGAGAGTTGGCTGGGCACGGGTAGGGGCCTTCGACGTAGACCTAATAAGAGGCCCCTGATTATTTTTCTTTCAAAATTTTTTAGGGGGTTAGGGAGGCGGGAGGGTTCTTTTGGTTGTTTGGATAAGGGGGGGCTATCCAACTACCGCTGTTCTGGCTAGGGCCGATGGAGATCGCAGGGGGGAGGAGCGGGGGTCGGTCACCTCCGGGGCTCCAGGGCTGGTCGTGGGGCTACCTATTCCCACGACATCAGGGAATGGCAGCAGATGTAGGAGCAGAGGGCCGTATCGATCTCAGGGAAGGCCTCTCCGCTGCTTACAAGCGGTGAGGCACTCCGACCCTCTGGCTCTACCCCAAGGTCCCGGGAGTGAGGGTGTGCAGCCCCCTGAGCTCCGGCTGGTGTATTTGAATGCCAGGTCCGTCTCTAAGAAGGCTCCTCTCGTTCGTGATCTGGTCGAGGGTGAGCAGGCGGACCTGGCTTGCATCACGGAGACTTGGTTGGGCCCAGAGGGCGGGATTCCTCTGGTTGACCTTTGCCCACCAGATTTCCGGGGTGCTGCACCGGCCTCGGGCTCAGGGTAGGGGTGGGGGGTGTGGCTGTTGTTATGAGGGAGACCTTGTGTCCGCGGGAGGCCACTGTTCCTCAGATAGTCGGGTGTGAGTCTCTCTTTTTGAGATGCGGCCCTGGTGCGCAGTTGGGCTTGCTGCTGGTGTACCTTTCGCCTAGTCACGCAGCAGCAGCCCTGCCTGAGCTGCTCGATGTCCTCTCTGGGTTGGTGGTTGAGTTCCCGAAACTTATAGTTTTGGGGGACTTCAATCTACCATCGCTGGGAGGATCATCTGAGTTGGCTCGGGAGTTCATGGCTTCCATGACGGCCATGGACCTGACGCAAGTAATTTCGGGACCGACTCATGAGGGAGGCCACACCCTTGACCTAGTTTTTTTATCTGGACGGTGGTTAGATGATCTTGGTGGGGGCTCCCCAATTATTATGCCTCTGTCATGGACCGATCATCATCTCCTGCGGCTGGTCTTCCGTTTTGCCACCCCCCGCCGTGGGTGCTTGGAACCAATTAAATGGTACCGCCCCAGACGCTTAATGGATCCCCAGAGGTTCCAGGCAGCGCTGGGGTCCCCACCTGCCTCCCTTGCTCACAGCTCGGCAGATGCCTTAGTGGAAGCCTGGGAAAGGATGGCCACTGAGGCTCTTGACCGAGTTGTACCCCTGCGGCCCCTGACCCGGTGCAGATCCCGTCGAGCTCCATGGTTCTCTGCGGAGCTTCGGGAGATGAAGCGTCGGAGACGGGGCCTAGAGAGCGGTTGGAGGTCCAGCCGATCCGAATCCGACCGATTGCGACTAAGAGCCTACATTAGGTCTTATCTCGCTGCGATAAGGGAGGCGAGGTCTAACCACTTCGCCACCCTTATCGCGTCCGCAGATAATCGCCCGGCCGCCCTGTTTAGGGTGACTCGCTCCCTCCTAAATCAGGAGGTGAGGGAGGATCCCTTGCAGGGTCGTGCCGAGGAGTTTAACCAACATCTGTCGGACAAAATCGCTCGGATTCGGACCGGTCTGGACTCTGACTGGGCAGAGTCTGACGATCAGGACACTGGCGGTCTTGTCGATATCATCTGGGAGGAGTTTGATTCTGTGACTCCGGAGGAAGTGGACAGGATCATGGGGAGGCTGAGCACCACCACGTGTTTATTGGACCCGTGCCCTTCCTGGCTGGTCTATGCAGCCCGGGAGAGGACACGCAGCTGGTTCCAGGCAGTTATATCGGCTTCTCTGAGTGAGGGTTGCTTCCCCGCCGTCTTGAAAGAGGCGGTGGTGAGGCCTCTCCTCAAGAAGCCTGCCTTGGACCCTGCTGTATTAAACAACTTTCGTCCTGTCTCCAACCTTCGCTTTCTTGCGAAGGTTGTTGAGAGTGTGGTGGCGCATCAGCTCCCTCTGGTCCTGGATGAAGCGGATTATCTAGACCCGTACCAATCGGGTTTCAGGCCCGGGCACAGCACGGAGACGGCATTGGTCGCGCTGGTGAATGATCTCTGGAGGGCTCGGGACAGGGGATATTCCTCTGTTCTAGTCCTATTAGACCTCTCGGCGGCTTTCGATACCATCGACCATGGTATCTTGCTGCGGCGTCTCAGGGGATTGGGAGTGGGAGGCACAGTTTTACAGTGGTTCTCCTCCTATCTCCGGGGACGTTCGCAGTCGGTGTTGGCAGGAGGGCAGAGGTCGACCGCGAGGTCTCTCATTTGTGGAGTTCCTCAGGGGTCGGTCCTCTCGCCTCTCCTGTTCAACATCTACATGAAACCGCTGGGTGAGATCATTCGTGGCTTTGGAGTTGGGTATCATCAGTACGCTGATGATACCCAACTTTTCCTTTCGACCCCAAACCACCCCAGTGATGCCCTCAACGTGATGTCCCGGTGCCTGGAGGCGGTTCGGGTCTGGATGGGGAGGAACAGACTCCAGCTCAACCCCGACAAGACTGAGTGGCTCTGCATACCTTCATCCCGGGTTTATTCGGATGTTCCACCTTTGGCTATGGGGGGTGAACTATTACCCCCCGTAGATAGGGCTCGCAACTTGGGAGTCCTCCTAGATTCACGGCTCACCCTGGAAGACCATATAGGAGCTGTGACTAGGGGGGCCTTCGCCCAGGTTCGCCTGGTGCGCCAGTTGCGGCCCTATCTTAGCCGGGATGATTTGTGCACGGTCACTCATGCGCTCGTGTCCTCTCGTCTAGACTACTGCAACGCTCTCTACATGGGGCTGCCCTTGAGGACCACCCGGAAGCTCCAACTGGTACAGAATGCAGCCGCGAGAGTTGTGTTGGGAGTCTCCCGATACTCCCACGTTACACCGCTGCTCCGTGAGCTGCATTGGTTGCCAGTTGTCTTCCGGGTGAGATTCAAGGTACTGGTAACAGTGTTTAAAGCCCTTCATGGCATGGGGCCGGAGTACCTTAGGGAACATCTGCTGCCGGCATCAAGCTCCCTGCGCCCTGTGCGTTCCCACAGAGAGGGCCTCCTCAGGGTGCCACCGATCAGAGAATGTCGATTGGTGGTCCCCAGGGGGAGATCCTTCTCTGTGGGCGCTCCGGAGCTGTGGAATCAGCTACCGGTAGAGCTCCGGATGGCGCCCGATCTTCGCTCCTTTCGTCGCGATCTCAAGACGTTTCTGTTTGTTCAAGCCGGCCTAGCCTGATGGGGATTGGTGGGGTTTTTAGTCTTGTGTTTTAATTTTAACTTGGTGTTTTAGAACTTGATTCCAACTGTTTTAATATGGGCAATTATTTAATCTTGTTTTAACGTTTGTATTTAGTATTTTATTCTGCCCTGTGAACCGCCCTGAGTCCTCAGGGAGAAGGGCGGTATATAAATATTATTAAATTAAATTAAATTAAATTATTCTATTCTATTCTATTCTATTCATTCTGAATTCTGTTCTATTCTATTCTATTCTATTCTATTCTATTCTATTCTATTCTATTCTATTCTATTCTATTCTATTCTATTCATTCTGAATTCTGTTCTATTCTGTTCTGTTCTATTCTATTCTATTCTATTCTATTCTATTCTATTCTATTCTATTCTATTCTATTCTATTCTATTCTATTCTATTCATTCTGAATTCTGTTCTATTCTATTCTATTCTATTCTATTCTATTCTATTCTATTCTATTCTATTCTATTCTATTCTATTCTATTCTATTCTGTTCATTCTGAATTCTGTTCTATTCTATTCTATTCTATTCTATTCTATTCTATTCTATTCTATTCTATTCTATTCCATTCCATTCCATTCCATTCCATTCCATCCCATCCCATCCCATCCCATCCCATCCCATCCCATCCCATCCCATCCTATCCTATCCTATCCTATCCTATTCTATTCTATTCTATTCTATTCTATTCTATTCTATTCTATTCTATTCTATTCTATTCTATTCTATTCATTCTGAATTCTGTTCTATTCTGTTCTATTCTGTTCTATTCTATTCTATTCTATTCTATTCTATTCTATTCTATTCTATTCTATTCTATTCTATTCTATTCTATTCTATTCTATTCATTCTGAATTCTGTTCTATTCTATTCTATTCTATTCTATTCTATTCTATTCTATTCTATTCTATTCTATTCTATTCTATTCTATTCTATTCATTCTGAATTCTGTTCTATTCTGTTCTATTCTATTCT
Organism: Vipera latastei; assembly: GCA_024294585.1. Classification (NCBI taxonomy): domain Eukaryota; kingdom Metazoa; phylum Chordata; class Lepidosauria; order Squamata; family Viperidae; genus Vipera; species Vipera latastei. The sequence continues at coordinate 3,119,446 of CM044355.1, forward strand.
ATTCTATTCTATTCTATTCTATTCTATTCTATTCATTCTGAATTCTGTTCTATTCTATTCTATTCTATTCTATTCTATTCTATTCTATTCTATTCTATTCTATTCTATTCTATTCATTCTGAATTCTGTTCTATTCTGTTCTATTCTGTTCTATTCTATTCTATTCTATTCTATTCTATTCTATTCTATTCTATTCTATTCTATTCTATTCTATTCCATTCCATTCCATTCCATTCCATTCCATTCCATTCCATTCCATTCTATTCTATTCTATTCTATTCTATTCTATTCTATTCTATTCTATTCTATTCTATTCTATTCTATTCTATTCTATTCTATTCTATTCTATTCATTCTGAATTCTGTTCTATTCTATTCTATTCTATTCTATTCTATTCTATTCTATTCTATTCTATTCTATTCTATTCTATTCTATTCTATTCTATTCTATTCTATTCTATTCATTCTGAATTCTGTTCTATTCTGTTCTATTCCATTCCATTCCATTCCATTCCATTCCATTCCATTCTATTCTATTCTATTCTATTCTATTCTATTCTATTCTATTCTATTCTATTCTATTCTATTCTATTCTATTCTATTCTATTCTATTCTATTCCATTCCATTCCATTCCATTCCATTCCATTCCATTCCATTCTATTCATTCTGAATTCTATTCTATTCTATTCTATTCTATTCTATTCTATTCTATTCTATTCTATTCTATTCTATTCTATTCTATTCTATTCTATTCGATTCTATTCGATTCTATTCGATTCTATTCTATTCTATTCTATTCTATTCTATTCTATTCTATTCTATTCTATTCTATTCTATTCTATTCTCATATCCATCCAACTATGATGTTCTACTTTTTTCCTTGATTCATCCGTTTTACCCCATATTTTTCTTTTGTGATCCAGTCCCCCTTTATTCCCGCCGTATGACCAAATCACCTCCATTTACTTTTTCATTACGAATCCCTCGTTTTAGTGTTCAGAATCCGTGTTCAGCTCTCATTTATTGTTGACCCTATCTCTTCTGTCATTTTACGTATTTGTTTAAAAGGCCTCTCGCTGGTCTGTGCATGGAATTTTATGATCCTGCTGCTCTTCGAAAATTGCCCGTCCTCAAAGCATCCATGCAATTTGGCTTACAGAATATGCTAATGTTATTTCTTTTTTTTTAATTTTTAATTTTATTTTTTATGAAACTGTTGAGTTTCCTTCTTTGGAACGGAGTTCGTTTTAAAGTTTGCACAAACATTTTTTTTTATGTTGGCTCTTCAAATAAGCCCAACTTAGAGTTCTGTTTGAAATCGTTTCAAACATGCAGAACTTTTTTTGGGGGGGGGGCCTCATTGCACGTTTTTGCACACGAGTGTTCGGAATACGTGAACGTCTGTGCATATTTTTTCCTAATGCGTATTTTTCAAATAGCTGGCTGCGTTACAAGGTAAAGAAAAACGCCAATGGCGATAAAAATATATCCTTGGTTTGAAGATATAAAATTATTTAAAAAATGTTTGCATTCAGAATAACAGAGTTGGAAGGGACCTTGGAGGTCATCTAGTCCAACCCCCTGTACAAGCAGAAAACCCTATACCATTTCAGACAAATGGGTGTCCAGTCTCTGCTTAAAAATGTCCAGTGTTCTGAAGAGCATTTTTTAAGCTCTTGCTCTCTCTGTTTTTACATTGCTGTAAGTATTAAGCAACACCTCCCACTGTTTGCTGTCCTGCCTGATTTATTGTGTTTAGGTGCAAAAATGTCTGTGGAATTCAGAGTTTGGAACATCCATTCTAGTGCAAGGCACGAACCGGCGGTCTTTTTCCTTTTTCCCCATCTCTGTGTCTTCCAGCTCCCCAAAATGTTTCCTAAAAATCAGCCTCCCCTTTTCCCCGCCCTGCCCCCCCCCCAGTTTGGGGTCACCCTCCACCCTTTTGTGGAGAGAGGTGGATTTTAAAGTTAGGGCGCCGGTATTCTTCCCAATTTCTTAAACCGGGCAGCCACATTTTATTTGCATTTGTTTTCATTTTTTATGCTCCCTTTTTCAGACTTATTTCCCCCCCCCCCGCAGGAAAGCTGCTGTCTGTAGAACTGCCTTTTGATTGGAAGAGAGCCGGTACTGCAAACCTCCTGCTTTCAAACAAAACGCTGCTCTTTTGATTTTTCTTTAAAAAAAATCATTTATTTATTTCTCACCTTTATTATTTTTTACAAATAACTCAAGGTGGTGAACATGCCCATCACATCATCTTCCTCTTGGTTTCCCCACAAAAACAATCCTGCAAAGTGGGTTGGGCTAAGAGAGAGAGAGGGGACTGGCTCAAAAGTCACCCAGCTGACTTTCAAGGCTGGGGCGGGACTAGAACTCACCGTCTCCCGGTGATTGGCCCAAAGTCACCCAGCTGGCTTTCATGGCTAAGGTGGGACTAGAACTCACCATCTCCCGGTGATTGGCCCAAAGTCACCCAGCTGACTTTCAAGGCTGGGGCAGGACTAGAATTCACCGTCTCCCGCTGATTGGCCCAAAGTCACCCAGCTGGCTTTCATGGCTAAGGTGGGACTAGAACTCACCGTCTCCCGCTGATTGGCCCAAAGTCACCCAGCTGGCTTTCATGGCTAAGGTGGGACTAGAACTCACCGTCTCCCGGTGATTGGCCCAAAGTCACCCAGCTGGCTTTCATGGCTGAGGCGGGACTAGAACTCACCGTCTCCTGGTGATTGGCCCAAAGTCACCCAGCTGACATTCATGGGTAGGGCAGGACTAGAACTCACCGGCTCCCGGTGGTTGGCTCAAAGTCATTAAGTGAAGACTTCAGTGGTTAAGCAAATGTGGCAGTATTTGAATGAATCCACTATACTTTAATGGGCGTTTTATGTTTTTTTTTTGCTAGAAACTTAAAGTAAATGCCCCAAATCGCAGTCACATGACTGTATGATACTGCAACTAGCCGCCAATGGCAGGCTGGCTATGAAGCAGCCGAAATGCCATCACGTGACCCTGGTTGCCCATTGGAGCTTTGAAACCGGTTTTAAGAGCCATGCGTGGTGGCACAGTGGTTAGAACGCAGCATTGCAAGCAAACTCTGCCCATTGCCAGGAGTTCGATCCTGACCGGCTCAAGGTTGACTCCGCCTTCCATCCTTCCCAGTTCGGTAAAACAAGAACCCAGATTGTTGGGGGCAAATAGGCTGACTCTGTAAACTGCTAAGAGAGGTCTGTAAAGCATTGTGAAGTGGTATATAAGTCTAAGTGCTATTGCTATTCTTTCTTTCTTTCTTTCCTTCCTTCCTTCCTTCCTTCCTTCCTTCCTTCCTTCCTTCCTTCCTTCCTTCCCTCCCTCCCTCCCTCCCTCTTTCCTTTCCTTTCCTTTCCTTTCCTTTCCTTTCCTTTCCTTTCCTTTCCTTTCCTTTCCTTTCCTTTCCTTTCCTTTCCTTTCCTTTCCTTTCCTTTCCTTTCCTTTCCTTTCCTTTCCTTTCCTTTCCTTTCCTTTCCTTTTCCTTTCCTTTCCTTTCCTTCCCTTCCCTTCCCTTCCCTTCCCTTCCTTTCCTTTCCTTTCCTTTCCTTTCCTTTCCTTTCCTTTCCTTTCCTTTCCTTTCCTTTCCTTTCCTTTCCCTTCCCTTCCCTTCCCTTCCCTTCCCTTCCCTTCCCTTCCCTTCCCTTCCTTTCCTTCCCTTCCCTTTCCTTCCCTTTCCCTTCTTTTATCTTCCCCTCCCCCCTTTCCTTTCCTTTCCTTTCCTTTCCTTTCCTTTCCTTTCCTTTCCTTTCCTTTCCTTTCCTTTCCTTTCCTTTCCTTTCCTTTCCTTTCCTTTCCTTTCCTTTCCTTTCCTTTCCTTTCCTTTCCTTTCCTTCCTTGGTGGCGCAGTGGATAGAATGAAGCATTGCAGACAAATTCTGCCCACAGCCAGATGTTCGATCCTGACGAGGCTCATTGTTGACTCAGCCTTCCGTCCTTCGGAGGCCAGCAAAATGAGGACCCGGATGGTTGGGGGCAAGAGGCTGACTCTAAGTGCTGTTGCTAAGTAGCTCAAGGAAGGTCCTTTGTAACTTTGACCGGTTGCTAAGCAATCGGTCATAAGTTGAGGACTACTTTCACCTGGACACCCAACTATTTCTCCTTTTTTTCCCCTCCATCTGGGTCTATCTGACGCAGCTTTCCACAACTTTACACTGCTCTTCCACGCCACCCCAAATTCTCCTTATTTGCACTTCGTGGAAAGGAGGCAAACATTTCTAGCACGGCCACTTCACTTCGCACACCTCCTAGCTGTTGGAGGAGAAGATGGTGCACACTCATTCCTTCCACCCACCCTCTCCTTTGCCCGTTGCGTTTCCTCCCGCCAATCTCCGTGGTTCCGTTTTTGCACAGCCAGTTCCTAAACTCCGTTAGAAACCCCAATAGCTTCACAATCCAATATTTTCTTAATTAATACCTCTTCAGTCCGATAGATTAACTTTAGAGATTAAAGAGAAAGAACATTCCCTTTACTATAGAACCTGGAATAAATTCTATCAAGGGCTAGATAAGCGAGTTAGAGAGAAAGGAATGTGATATGCAATTTTGAATTTATTTGAGTAAGAAAAATACCATGCGTTGAAAACGTAGTATTGTTTATGATAATCTACTATGCCTATCATTGTTATTGATTATTAGCTTTATTACTTTTATTTATATATATTTACCCAGACAATATGCTGTTTGCCAAATATTGAATGTTATTGGGGGAAAACCCAACCCTTACCCCCAACCTTTCCTGTAAGGTAAAGGTAAAGGTTCCCCCCGCACATGCGTGCTAGTCATTTCCGACTCTAGGGGCCGGTGCTCATCTCCGTTTCAAAGCCGAAGAGCCAGCGCTTGTCTGAGGACGTCTCCGTGGTCATGTGGCCGGCATGACTGGACACCAAAGGCGCACGGAACGCTGTTACCTTCCCACCGCAGTGGTCCCTATTTTTCTACTTGCATTTTTACGTGCTTTCGAACTGCTAGGTTGGCAGAAGCTGGGACGAGTAACAGGCGCTCACTCTGTTATGTGGCACTTGGGATTCGACCTGCCAAACTGCCAACCTTCTGATTGACAAGCTCAGCATCCTAACCCACTGAGCCACCGCGTCCCTCTTCTGTACCTTATCCCAAATTCCCATCCCCTTACCCCCCTCTTTAACCCTATAAAAACTAATAAAATTTTTTTAAAAAAAGAAGAAGAAAAGAAATAAAACCCATAACATCATGTTAAGCTAGACGATAAACTAGTTAAGTATAGTTAACGTAAACCTCGGGGCTTTTGGGCAGCTTAGCAGCTTGGGCAAACTCAGCCCATCCAAGGATTTACAAGCCAGTATACTAGGTTAACCCAGGAAACGGCTTCACTTAATAGCAAGATTAAGCAGTGTCGCAATCCCGCAGACCTGATTATCTCCTTGCCAAACAACCGATTTAATAGCTGGGCTGCTGTTACGTTATGTGCAGCAGCCACAGGACGGTGAACTCTGCCCGGTGAGATGGGTGGCGTAGACCTTTAATAAGTAAGTAAATAAATAAACGTCGATGGAACTCTCCGCCACAAGATATAGACCAGCAGTCTTGGCTTATATGCCTTTTTTTTTTAAAAGATGATTGGCAAAATTTAGGAAGGTGATGAAAAGAACTTCTTTTTTTATTATTAACGATCGGCGCTATAGACAGATACTCCTTGACTTACAATCACGACTAAACTCCCAATTTCCATCGCTAAGCAAGGCAATTGTTAAATGAATTGTCCCCCCCGCCTTTTTTTTTGACTTGTTGTTGAACTGAAGTGTGCAATTGTTAAATGAATCTATCGATTTTGCTTGTTGGAAGCCAGCTGGGAAGATTGCAAAAGGCGATCCCATGACTGCAGGAGAGTTGCAACTGTCCTCAGTAGATGTCACTTGCCAAACACCCAAATTTGCGAAAAGTGGTAAGGGTGAAAGCTGTGGTGATACGTCACTTTTTTCCATTGCTATTGTAGCTTTGAACGGTCACTGAACAAATGTACGTTGCACGTCAAGGATTAGCTTCAAATAGAATAGAATAGAATAGAATAGAATAGAATAGAATAGAATAGAATAGAATAGAATAGAATAGAATAGAATAGAATAGAATAGAATCTGGAAGGGGCCTTGGAAGTCATCTAGTCCAGCCCCCTGCCCAAGCAGGAGAACCTATACCGTCTCAGACAGGTGAATGTCCAGTCTCTTCTTAAAAACCTCCAATGATGGAGCGCCGATGATTTCTGGTGGCAGGCTGTTCCACTGGTTAATTGTCCTCACTGTCAGGAAGTTTCTCCTTAATTCCAGGTTGCTTCTCTCTTTGGTCAGTTTCCAACCCTTGTTTCCCGTCCTTCCCTGTAGAAGTTTCCCCCCCCCCCCCTCAGAAGCTATCCAATAGTCTATATCTGCTGCTAGGTAACAGAATATACCAGCGTTTTCCAACGTGGGTAACTTTAAGATGGGTGGACTTCAACGCCCAGAAATCCCCAGCCAGCATGGTAGACTTGGGAATTCTGGGAATTGAAGTCCAGCCATCTTAAAGTTGCCCAACTTGGGGAAAAATATATATCCTGATCTAAAGCTATTACTTGCATACCCATTGTGTCAGCCTGTCCTTCAAGATGATCAGCCCCCGTAGTGGATTCCACTTCAGAAAATTGAAATTTGACTTCCTTGCAAAATGTTTGGTATATTAAGAGGTTGAATGCTGCCCGGTTGCCATGGGCTGGCATTTTTTTCCTTAGCATTTATCCGCACCCATTTAACTTCCCAGAAATGCTAATTTCTGAGAAGGAAATTCTTTGCTAGGCTGTCCCTATATTCCTTTCTTATCCATGGCCCATCGCTTCAGCGACGCAACGCTCACGAGACACAACGGGACTACATTTTCACCCTTTTAAACAAGGACTTAAGTTAAAATCTGAGTGTGGCTGTGGGTGGATTAATGATTTCAAAAGAACACAACCAGGAATCATGAGAAATCATTGCACGTTGGGCTGGATACTTAACGTACAATACCTCCCTGGTTTTAACCCAAAGAGAATCTCCATTAAGCCTCTTTTTTATCAGCCCACAATTCTTTCAGCGCCCTCGGCTAGGACCAAAGGCAAATAGTAATAATAATAAAAAAAGCCACACAAACATTTCACTTTTCAGCAGCTTCTCTGACGGACCCGGCTGTTTGTCCCATCCCCCCCCCCCCCGCCTCTTATCACTTGCTACCAGTTGCTCGATCTTGTCCCAAGAACAGGGGCAGGAAATTGAGATTGGCACGGTGGCACCCACCAGATCTAACCACCGACGTGAGAAATGGAAAAGACGCAGAGAAAATGCCAAGCACGACGGAGTCCCCAGCCCAGGATTCTGGTGTCTTTACCAAAATTCCATTTTGTTTCTCTGGTTTTAAAAACTTTTTTTTTTCTTGCAGTTTCCTACTAAAGGAGGGGAGAAGAAGGGGTTAGCTCAAGGCGGTGGAAACTTCAAGGGGAGCTGCAGAATGTAAACCTCAAGCTGCATTTGAGGAAGAGTGAAGGACATCTTACCTTTAGTAGTATCTGGTTAGGAAACTTTTGATGCCTCTGCCAAGTTTATTGCCTAAGGAGGGTGTGCAGGGACTGTGATAGCAAAAGAGCGCTGTTTCACTTTATATACTCTGCAAAAAAAAAATTCTGAGTCTGGAAGTCCTCCTCCTCCTCCTCCTCCTCCTCCTCCTCCTCCTCCTCCTCCTCCTCCTCCTCCTCCTCCTCCTCCTCCTCCTCCTCCTCCCATGCAGTGAGGAAAGGACTGAAGCTTCCTGCAAAAGCTTCTTTTTGCCCCATTTCCCCCCCCTTTCTGCACTTATTTTTCTTGCCAAACAACAGTGCTAACACATGGCTACGAAAGCACATCATGCCCACAGAGAGGCCGGCTACTCTCCGATTGCTCGCAAGGCTTTTGTTGAAAGTCCCAGGACTCGAAATTGGTTAACTGGGCTCGGATCAAGCTACAGAAAAAGAAATGGCTGAAAGAAGATTGTGCTGACTAGCCATGCCCTTGCACAGAAGGACGAGAGATCGGAAGCGGAGGAGATGGTTCGAGAAAACCCCAGATGTGCTGTTTACGGCAATTGGTGGCGCTCTTTTCCCGGGGCAGTTCAAGAGGGATATAAGTAACAACTTAGACTTATATACCACTTCACAGTGCTTTACTGCCCTCTCCGAGCGGTGTGCAGAATCAGCCTATTTGCCTCCAACAATCTGGATCTGCATTTTACCCACCTCAGAAAGACGGAAGGCTGCGTCAACCTGGATCGAACTCCTGACAGTGGGCAGAATCAGCCTGCAATGTTAACCACTGTGCCACTATGGCTCCTACACGTAGCAATAGCACTTATTAAACCTAACAATCTGGGTCCTCATTTTACCCACCTCGGAAGGACGGAAGGCCGAGTCAACCTTGAGCTGGTTAGAATCGAACTCCAGGCTGCGGGCAGAGTTTGCCTGCAATACCACGCCATGCTTTGCGGCCAGGTTGGGTAGAATACACTCCAAAATGGTAGCCTAAAGTCCTCAAATTAAGTTCATGGAGTTCAACAAAGAAGATTCTCCCCAAAGGCACTTTTTTTCCAGGAGCCAACTGGACTTCCTTGTTTTTCTTTGAAGACATTTCGCTTCTCATCCCAGAAGCTTCTTCAGCTCCGAGCTTGGAGGAGAAGCGGAACATCTTCCCCCCAAAAAAACAAAACAAAAACCAGTTGCTTCCTGAAAAAAGCGCCTTTGAGGGACAACCATGAACCTGGACGACAGGGAACTTCCATAAAGGCTCTCCCCAGATTTTCTGCCCTCTTCGTCCAGGCATGGGATGAAAATCTTGCCTCTTTGGGCGGGTCACATTTTTGCATTCTGACCATCAGCCATCAACAAGGGGGGCATTTTAGAGTCTTCCTACTCATCTTTAAGGGACGCGGTGGCTCAGTGGGTTAGGACGCTGAGCTTGTGGATCAGAAGGTCAGCAGTTTGGCGGGTCGAATCCCGAGTGCCGCGTAGCAGAGTGAGCGCCTGTTACTCGTCCCAGCTTCTGCCAACCTAGCAGTTCGAAAGCACGTAAAAATGCAAGTAGAAAAATAGGGACCACTACGGTGGGAAGGTAACAGCGTTCCGTGCACCTTTGGCGTCTAGTCATGCCGGCCACATGACCACGGAGACGTCCTCGGACAAGCACTGGCTCTTCGGCTTTGAAACGGAGATGACCACTGGCCCCTAGAATTGGAAACGACTAGCACTCATGTGCGGGGGAACCTTTACCTTTACCTTTACTCATCTTTGCCCTCTTTTTCTCTCTGTTTATCAGAGCCTCGGGAGGGTGAGTGCTTTTTCCAAGGCCGAGTTGTTCTGTGGGGCATTTTTTTCCCCCTACTTGGAAACCTCGAAACAGCAATTCGGCTAGATTTTGGAGAAAAGTACCAAAACATCAGAGCTGAACGCGACCGTGAATAGATAGGGATATGTGCCCCCCCAAAAGGGTGGGGTGTGTTTATAAATGCATTTGTGTGGTTGTGTTAAATGTGTACGGGTATGTGTGCGTTGGAGTTGTTTATTCCTCCAGGGAGATTTGGGCCTTTGTTTTATCTCCATCACATAATAACCCTGTGAGATTGCGTAAGCCGAGAGAGGTCACTCACAAATCAGTGCTTCAGAGTAGGCCAGGTCAAGACAACCGTTTGTCTGAAATGGTACAGGGTTTCCTGCCTGAGTAGAGGGCTGAAGACCTCCAAGGTCCCTTCCAGCTCCTATTCTATTCTATTCTGTTCTGTTCTGTTCTGTTCCATTCTATTCCATTCTATTCTGTTCTGTTCTGTTCCATTCCATTCTATTCTGTTCTATTCCATTTTATTCTATTCTCTCAACAACCGTGGCATGTATGTATGTGTATATATGTACGTATGTATGTGTGTATACACAGACACACACATACACACATACATATATCTCTCGCAACATTTCTATTGCTAAGGAAAACAGTTGTTAAGTGAGTCACACGCCATTTTAGGACCTATTTGACATGGTGGTTGAGGGACACTTCAGTTGTTAAATGAATCATGGCCATTAAGCTATTACACACACACACACACACACACACACACACACAGAGAGAGAGAGAGAGAGAGTCTACAACACCATCCTTTCAGCAGTCCCAAGAAGGCTTCACACCCATTTGCACCACTCAGGTGACCCTGAGGACACAGATAAGCCTCCAAGTGGCCTCAACGACTCTCTAAAAAGGATGCAAATGACCAGCTCTCTGCAAGGAGTATAAATCCTTCCATTCCCCCACCATCCAGTCAGAGCTGAAGAAGCTTCTGGGATGAGAAGCGAAATGTCTTCAAAGCAAAACCAGAAAGTCCACTTGCCTCCTGAAAAAAGCACCTTTGGGACAACCCTGACCTGGAGGACTGTGAATCTCTATAGACACTTACCTATGAACCAACTGGATAAGAGAGACAGGGGCCCTGAGTGGCTGAACAGTCAGAGAAGGAAACTTGGAAGGGTCAACCCTAATGGATTATTAGATGGTTAAAAGTGACAGCAGGAGAATTGTACCTTCAGACTTGCAAGATTCGGCTGATACAACCTTACAACAAAATAGAATTAGATCAACGGGTCAACTTCCTGGCAGTTAGAACAATTAACCAGTGGAACTTCCTGCCTCCAGAAGCGGTGAAAGCTCCAACACGGGAAGTTTTTCAGAAGAGACTGGACAGCCATTTTTCTGAAACGGTGTAGGGTTTCCTGCCTGAGCCGGGGGTCGGACTAGATGACCTCCAAGGTCACTTCCAACTTTATTATTATTATTATTATTATGAAGAAGCAACGGATGGAAACTAACCAAAGAGAGAAGCAACCTGGAACTAAGGAGAAACTTCCTGACAGTTAGAACAATTAACCAATGGAACAACCTGCCTCCAGAAGCTGCGAATGCTCCAACACTGGAAGTTTTTAAGAAGAGACTTTTGTCTGAAACGGTATAGGGTTTCCTGCCTGAGCAGGGAGTTGGACTAGATGACCTCCAAGGTCCCTTCCAACTTTATTATTAGTATTATTATTTATTATTATTTATTTATTATTTACCTGGGAGGGCTGACAGACGGAATCCATCCAAGCTTAAAAGGAAGGCAGTTGTCCTCCTGAGAAGTCGGTCCGTTGTCGGGATGTGTGAAGGAAAAAACGAACGGCAGTTGGGAAGAGCAAAACTCAGAGATAGAAAGAGGGGCGGAACGCTTTTAGTTGAGGTCAACGTGAATAATTTGGGATAGGGGGCTAAGTTGCTTAGGCGGGCTTTGATGGATGAAATGATTCAAACGTGAATAATTTGGGATAGGGGGCTAAGTTGTTTTGTGGGTGTTGACGGCATTATCCTCGTGTGACCGTACATTCTGTTTAGGAATTCATCTGGGAAATAAAATCATTGCATGAATATTCACGTGCATTCTTATTAACCATTTTGGAGGCCAACTCCCGGGCGGTTTTGCAATATTTCCCCCGTTAGAGAATGTATCTGGGGTATCTTCTCTATCCAGATATTTGACAAAATGTCACAACCCGCATGAGGGTTATGGAGCACGCAAACCAGGTCCCGTTAGGATTATTGTTTATATCTTCGTACTGCAGAGATCAAAAGGAAGAGCCTAAAGAAGCTTGGCAGAACACTTGAAGACAGGGATGGGAACTGTTTAGCAACCAAGACTTCCAATTTGCAATTTTTAGAAGGGATCGGCGGCCTCTGGGATGTGGTTAGGGATACAGCATTGCCTCCAAAACCCAGCCTGTTTGGGTACTTTCAGGTAGGACCAGTGGTGGGATTCAAATAGGTGAACAGCCGGTTCTCTCTGTGGATGCCACTTCCGGAAGTCCATTCTAGGCCTGGGCAACAAAAAATTAGCTACCGGTTCTGCCGAAGTGGTGCAAACTGGCTGAATCCCACCACTGTATCTATCTATCTATCTATCTATCTATCTGTCTGTCTGTCTGTCTGTCTGTCTGTCTGTCCGTCCGTCCGTCCGTCCGTCCGTCCGTCCATCCATCCATCCATCCATCCATCCATCCATCCATCCACGGATCTATCTATCTATCTATCTATCTATCTATCTATCTATCTATCTATCTATCTGTCTGTCTGTCTGTCTGTCTGTCTGTCTGTCTGTCTGTCTGTCTGTCCGTCCGTCCGTCCGTCTGTCCGTCCGTCCGTCCATCCATCCATCCATCCATCTATCCATCTATCCATCTATCTATCTATCCATCCAGTGGTGGGATTCAAATATGTGAACAGACAGTTCTCTGTGTGGATGCCACTTCTGGAAGTCCATTCTGGTGCAAACTGGCTGAATCTCACCACTGCTTCAGGTGCTTTGGAGAATAGCTTAACTCTCTCTTCTTGTGTGAAATGGTATAGGTTCTCCTGCTTGAGCAGGGGGTTGGACTAGTAGACCTCCAAGGTCCCTTCCAGCTCTTTCTATTCTATTCTATTTCATTATTCTATTCTATTCTATTCTATTCTATTCTATTCTATTCTATTCTATTCTATTCTATTCTATTCTATTCTATTCTATTCTATTTCATTATTCTATTCTATTCTATTCTATTCTATTCTATTCTATTCTATTCTATTTCATTATTCTATTCTATTCTATTCTATTCTATTCTATTCTATTCTATTCTATTCTATTCTATTTCATTATTCTATTCTATTCTATTCTATTCTATTTCATTATTCTATTCTATTCTATTCTATTCTAGTCTATTCTATTCTATTCTATTCTAGTCTATTCTATTCTAGTCTATTTCATTATTCTATTCTATTCTATTCTATTCTATTCTATTCTATTCTATTCTATTCTATTCTATTTCATTATTCTATTCTATTCTATTCTATTCTATTCTATTTCATTATTCTATTCTATTCTATTTCATTATTCTATTCTATTCTATTCTATTCTATTTCATTATTCTATTCTATTCTATTCTATTCTATTCTATTCTATTCTATTCTATTCTATTCTATTCTATTCTATTCTATTTCATTATTCTATTCTATTCTATTCTATTCTATTCTATTCTATTCTATTTCATTATTCTATTCTATTCTATTCTATTCTATTTCATTATTCTATTCTATTCTATTCTATTCTATTCTATTCTATTCTATTCTATTATTTCATTATTCTATTCTATTCTATTCTATTCTATTCTATTCTATTCTATTCTATTCTATTCTATTCTATTTCATTATTCTATTCTATTCTATTCTATTCTATTCTATTCTATTCTATTTCATTATTCTATTCTATTCTATTCTATTCTATTCTATTCTATTTCATTATTCTATTCTATTCTATTCTATTCTATTCTATTCTATTCTATTTCATTATTCTATTCTATTCTATTCTATTCTATTCTATTCTATTCTATTCTATTCTATTTCATTATTCTATTCTATTCTATTCTATTCTATTCTATTCTATTCTATTCTATTCTATTTCATTATTCTATTCTATTCTATTCTATTCTATTCTATTCTATTCTATTCTATTCTATTCTATTTCATTATTCTATTCTATTCTATTCTATTCTATTCTATTCTATTCTATTTCATTATTCTATTCTATTCTATTCTATTCTATTCTATTCTATTCTATTCTATTCTATTCTATTCTATTCTATTTCATTATTCTATTCTATTGTATTCTATTCTATTCTATTCTATTTCATTATTCTATTCTATTCTATTCTATTCTATTCTATTCTATTCTATTTCATTATTCTATTCTATTCTATTCTATTCTATTGTATTCTATTCTATTCTATTCTATTTCATTATTCTATTCTATTCTATTCTATTTCATTATTCTATTCTATTCTATTTCATTATTCTATTCTATTCTATTCTATTCTATTCTATTCTATTCTATTCTATTTCATTATTCTATTCTATTCTATTCTATTCTATTCTATTCTATTCTATTCTATTCTATTTCATTATTCTATTCTATTCTATTCTATTCTATTCTATTCTATTTCATTATTCTATTCTATTCTATTCTATTCTATTCTATTCTATTCTATTCTATTCTATTCTATTCTATTCTATCCTATTCTATTTCATTATTCTATTCTATTCTATTCTATTCTAGTCTATTCTATTCTATTCTATTCTAGTCTATTCTATTCTAGTCTATTTCATTATTCTATTCTATTCTATTCTATTCTATTCTATTCTATTCTATTCTATTTCATTATTCTATTCTATTCTATTCTATTCTATTCTATTCTATTCTATTTCATTATTCTATTCTATTCTATTCTATTCTATTCTATTCTATTCTATTTCATTATTCTATTCTATTCTATTCTATTTCATTATTCTATTCTATTCTATTCTATTCTATTCTATTCTATTTCATTATTCTATTCTATTCTATTCTATTCTATTCTATTCTATTCTATTCTATTCTATTCTATTTCATTATTCTATTCTATTCTATTCTATTCTATTCTATTCTATTCTATTCTATTCTATTCTATTCTATTCTATTCTATTATTTCATTATTCTATTCTATTCTATTCTATTCTATTCTATTCTATTCTATTCTATTCTATTCTATTCTATTCATTCTGAATTCTATTCTATTCTATTCTATTCTATTCTATTCTATTCTATTCTATTCTATTCTATTCTATTCTATTCTATTCTATTCTATTATTTCATTATTCTATTCTATTCTATTCTATTCTATTCTATTCTATTCTATTCTATTCTATTCTATTCTATTTCATTATTCTATTCTATTCTATTCTATTCTATTCTATTCTATTCTATTCTATTCTATTTCATTATTCTATTCTATTCTATTCTATTCTATTCTATTCTATTCTATTCTATTCTATTCTATTCTATTATTTCATTATTCTATTCTATTCAATTCTATTCTATTCTATTCTATTCTATTTCATTATTCTATTCTATTCTATTCTATTCTATTCTATTCTATTCTATTCTATTCTATTCTATTCTATTCTATTCTATTTCATTATTCTATTCTATTCTATTCTATTTCATTATTCTATTCTATTCTATTCTATTCTATTCTATTCTATTTCATTATTCTATTCTATTCTATTCTATTCTATTCTATTCTATTTCATTATTCTATTCTATTCTATTCTATTCTATTCTATTCTATTCTATTCTATTTCATTATTCTATTCTATTCTATTCTATTTCATTATTCTATTCTATTCTATTCTATTCTATTCTATTCTATTCTATTCTATTCTATTTCATTATTCTATTCTATTCTATTCTATTCTATTCTATTCTATTTCATTATTCTATTCTATTCTATTCTATTCTATTCTATTCTATTCTATTTCATTATTCTATTCTATTCTATTCTATTCTATTCTATTCTATTCTATTCTGTTCTATTCTATTCTATTCTATTTCATTATTCTATTCTATTCTATTCTATTCTATTCTATTCTATTCTATTCTATTCTATTTCATTATTCTATTCTATTCTATTCTATTCTATTCTATTCTATTCTATTCTATTCTATTCTATTTCATTATTCTATTCTATTCTATTCTATTCTATTTCATTATTCTATTCTATTCTATTCTATTCTATTCTATTCTATTCTATTCTATTCCACTATTCTATTCTATTCTATTCTATTCTATTCTATTCTATTCTATTCTATTCTATTCTATTCTATTCTATTCTATTCTATTCTATTCCACTATTCTATTCTATTCTATTCTATTCCATTCCATTCTATTCTATTCTATTCTATTCTATTCTATTCTATTTCATTATTCTATTCTATTCTATTCTATTCTATTCTATTCTATTCTATTCTATTCTATTCTATTCTATTTCATTATTCTATTCTATTCTATTCTATTCTATTCTATTCTATTCTATTTCATTATTCTATTCTATTCTATTCTATTCTATTCTATTCTATTCTATTCTATTCTATTATTTCATTATTCTATTCTATTCTATTCTATTCTATTCTATTCTATTCTATTCTATTCTATTTCATTATTCAATTCTATTCTATTCTATTCTATTCTATTTCATTATTCTATTCTATTCTATTCTATTCTATTCTATTCTATTCTATTCTATTCTATTCTATTCTATTCTATTTCATTATTCTATTCTATTCTATTCTATTTCATTATTCTATTCTATTCTATTCTATTCTATTCTATTCTATTCTATTTCATTATTCTATTCTATTCTATTCTATTCTATTCTATTTCATTATTCTATTCTATTCTATTCTATTCTATTCTATTCTATTCTATTCTATTCTATTCTATTCTATTCTATTCTATTCCACTATTCTATTCTATTCTATTCTATTCTATTCTATTCTATTCTATTCTATTCTATTCTATTCTATTCTATTCTATTCTATTCTATTCTATTCTATTTCATTATTCTATTCTATTCTATTCTATTCTATTCTATTCTATTCTATTCTATTCTATTCTATTCTATTATTTCATTATTCTATTCTATTCTATTCTATTCTATTCTATTCTATTCTATTCTATTCTATTCTATTCTATTCTATTCTATTTCATTATTCTATTCTATTCTATTCTATTCTATTCTATTCTATTCTATTCTATTCTATTATTTCATTATTCTATTCTATTCTATTCTATTCTATTCTATTCTATTCTATTCTATTCTATTTCATTATTCAATTCTATTCTATTCTATTCTATTCTATTTCATTATTCTATTCTATTCTATTCTATTCTATTCTATTCTATTCTATTCTATTCTATTCTATTCTATTTCATTATTCTATTCTATTCTATTCTATTTCATTATTCTATTCTATTCTATTCTATTCTATTCTATTCTATTCTATTCTATTCTATTTCATTATTCTATTCTATTCTATTCTATTCTATTCTATTCTATTCTATTTCATTATTCTATTCTATTCTATTCTATTCTATTCTATTCTATTCTATTTCATTATTCTATTCTATTCTATTCTATTCTATTCTATTTCATTATTCTATTCTATTCTATTCTATTCTATTCTATTCTATTCTATTCTATTCTATTCTATTCTATTCCACTATTCTATTCTATTCTATTCTATTCTATTCTATTCTATTCTATTCTATTCTATTCTATTCTATTCTATTCTATTCTATTCTATTCTATTCTATTCTATTTCATTATTCTATTCTATTCTATTCTATTCTATTCTATTCTATTCTATTCTATTCTATTCTATTCTATTATTTCATTATTCTATTCTATTCTATTCTATTCTATTCTATTCTATTCTATTCTATTTCATTATTCTATTCTATTCTATTCTATTCTATTCTATTCTATTCTATTCTATTCTATTCTATTATTTCATTATTCTATTCTATTCTATTCTATTCTATTCTATTCTATTCTATTCTATTCTATTCTATTCTATTTCATTATTCTATTCTATTCTATTCTATTCTATTCTATTCTATTCTATTTCATTATTCTATTCTATTCTATTCTATTCTATTCTATTCTATTTCATTGTTCTATTCTATTCTATTCTATTCTATTCTATTCTATTCTATTCTATTCTATTCTATTCTATTTCATTATTCTATTCTATTCTATTCTATTTCATTATTCTATTCTATTCTATTCTATTCTATTCTATTCTATTCTATTTCATTATTCTATTCTATTCTATTCTATTCTATTCTATTCTATTCTATTTCATTATTCTATTCTATTCTATTCTATTCTATTCTATTCTATTCTATTCTATTTCATTATTCTATTCTATTCTATTCTATTCTATTCTATTCTATTCTATTCTATTCTGTTCTATTCTATTCTATTCTATTTCATTATTCTATTCTATTCTATTCTATTCTATTCTATTCTATTCTATTCTATTCTATTCTATTCTATTCTATTTCATTATTCTATTCTATTCTATTCTATTCTATTCTATTCTATTCTATTCTATTTCATTATTCTATTCTATTCTATTCTATTCTATTTCATTATTCTATTCTATTCTATTCTATTCTATTCTATTCTATTCTATTCTATTCTATTCTATTCCACTATTCTATTCTATTCTATTCTATTCTATTCTATTCTATTCTATTCTATTCTATTCTATTCTATTCTATTCTATTCTATTCCACTATTCTATTCTATTCTATTCTATTCCATTCCATTCTATTCTATTCTATTCTATTCTATTCTATTTCATTATTCTATTCTATTCTATTCTATTCTATTCCACTATTCTATTCTATTCTATTCTATTCTATTCTATTCTATTCTATTCTATTTCATTATTCTATTCTATTCTATTCTATTCTATTCTATTCTATTCTATTCTATTCTATTCTATTCTATTCTATTCTATTCTATTTCATTATTCTATTCTATTCTATTCCATTCTATTCTATTCTATTCTATTCTATTCTATTCTATTCTATTCTATTTCATTATTCTATTCTATTCTATTCTATTCTATTCTATTCTATTCTATTCTATTCTATTCTATTCTATTCTATTCTATTCTATTATTTCATTATTCTATTCTATTCTATTCTATTCTATTCTATTCTATTCTATTCTATTCTATTTCATTATTCTATTCTATTCTATTCTATTCTATTCTATTCTATTCTATTCTATTCTATTTCATTATTCTATTCTATTCTATTCTATTCTATTCTATTCTATTCTATTCTATTCTATTTCATTATTCTATTCTATTCTATTCTATTTCATTATTCTATTCTATTCTATTCTATTCTATTCTATTCTATTCTATTCTATTTCATTATTCTATTCTATTCTATTCTATTCTATTCTATTCTATTTCATTATTCTATTCTATTCTATTCTATTCTATTCTATTCTATTCTATTCTATTTCATTATTCTATTCTATTCTATTCTATTCTATTCTATTCTATTCTATTCTATTCTATTCTATTCTATTTCATTATTCTATTCTATTCTATTCTATTCTATTCTATTCTATTCTATTCTATTCTATTCTATTCTATTTCATTATTCTATTCTATTCTATTCTAAGCAACTTCCAGTGATGTCCTTGAGCCGAGGCATCCAACTTAGCAAGATACTTCCTCCTTCTTCTCCTTCCCACAACCGTGGCCAGAGTAGTCACTTTTTAATGCTCCCAATATGGCTAGTCCTTGGCTTATGTCCACAATTAAGCCCCAAATTTCTATTGTTAAGTGGGACGGCGGTTAAGTGAATTTTGCCCCATTTTGTTTTTTATGAATCTTCTTGGTACAGTTGTTTAGTGAACCACTGCAAGTTGCTAAGCTAGTAACAACGGTTGTTAAGAGAATCTGACTTTCCCCCTCAACGTTGCTTGTCAGAAAGTCGCAAAAGTGGATCCCCTGATGCCTTCGAGACACACTGCGACCGTCATAACTGTGAGTCAGTTGCCAAGTGGCTGAATTTTGATCATGTGATCAGGGGGATTTCTACAAATGGTCGTAAGTATGAAAAACGTTCATCATTCACCTTTTTCAGCGCTGTTGTAGCTTCAGATGGTTGCTAAACGAACTGTTGTTAAGTCAAGGACTTACCTGTATATTAAAATCTACCTATAGCTCTTTTCCTGCCATCAATTGATCAGGCAAGTGTACAGATTTTTAAACTGGGTTGTAAGAGTGAGGCTTGGCACAACTTGCTATATTCAAAAGTCACTTTGGATGGACTCAGATTAAGAGAGGCATAACAATAACAACAACAACAGCAACAATAATAATATAGTACCAATAGTAATAGGCGCATTGGGTGCAATCCCAAAACAACTGGAGCACCACTTGAACACCATCAAACATCCACATCTGCCTATCCCAGGTCCTTAGTAAGGACTCTCTAGGTAGACAAAAACGCCAAATCCAGTCGGAACATCTGGCTGACTGTGTGATGATAAATAACAACAACAACAACAAGTTGGAAGAGACATTGGAGGTCATCTAGTCCAACCCCCTGCTCAGGCAAATGGCTGTCCAGTCTCTTCTTAAAAACCTCCAGTGTTGGAGCATTCACCACCTCTGGAGGCAGGTTGTTCCACTGGTTAATTGTTCCAACTGTCAGGAAGTTTCTCCTTAGTTCTAGGTTGCTTCTCTCCTTGGTTAGTTTCCATCCGTTGCTTCTTGTCCTGCCTTCAGGTGCTTTGGAGAATAGCTTGACTCCCTCTTCTTTGGGGCAGCCCCTGAGATATTGGAAGACTGCTATCATGTCTCCCCTTGTCCTTCTCTTCATTAAATTGGACATACCCAATTTCAGCAACCGCCCTTCATATGTTTTAGCCTCCAGTCCCCTGATCATCTTCGCTGCTCTTCTCTGCACTCTTTCCAGAGTCTCGACATCTTTCTTACATCGTGGTGACCAAAACTGGATGCCATACCGAGGCCTTGTAAAGTGGTATTAATCACTTTACTTTAATGTAAATCACTTTAAATCACTTTAAATGCCACTTTAAAGTGGTATTAAGCCTGATTGGGCGAGCTCTGTTCTCACCCTGTTTTTATTTTTGACCTTCAGCCAAAATGTGCAGAGTTGGATACTATGAAGCAGCGCAAGAAGCAAGTCAACAAAACTTTCACTAGTCGTTAAAAAGAAAAAAAGGAAAAAAAAAAAACTTGGAGCAGATGGCCCACAGTTTTGCAGTCTATGGTGATGTTCTTGAAGATTGGATTAGGGGAGGGGAGGAAGAAAATACTTAAGTGTTCCTCTGGGAAATTTAGCTGGATATAAGTGACACAGTCTTTAATCTTTCAAAATTCTCAAATCGACATTTTAAAATGAATTTTAAAAATGAACCAGAAATGGTTGTCACACAGGAGTATAATTTCTATGCTTAGCAGCAGGTGGCAGACTTAGCCATATTGGGCTACCCTCAGAAAGATAAGCTGGGTGAGAAATAATAATAATAATAATAATAATAATAATAATAATAATAATAATAATAATAATAATAATAATAATGATGATGATGATGATGATGATGATGATGATGATGATGATGGTGATGATGATGATGATGATGATGATGATGAGCAGGTGCAGACAAACACCTGCAACATAACACCCCGGACTTAACAATTCTCGATAAGAAAGACAAAAAAGTCCGGATAGTGGACTTGGCAGTGCCTGGAGACAGCAGAATAGATGAGAAAGAACTGGAGAAGATAACAAAATACAAAGACCTACAAATAGAAATAGAAAGACTGGGGCAAAGGCAAGCAAGGGTGGCACCAATAGTAAGAGGCTCCTTGGGTGCAATCCCAAAAGAACTGGAGCACCACTTGAACACCATCATCGGCATTGACAAATTCGCCCTCAGTCAATTGCAAAAGGCGGACTTACTAGGAACTGCTTCCATCCTGCGACGAGATCTGTAATACCATCAAACATCCACATCTGCCTATCCCAGGTCCTTGGTAAGGACTCAATAGGTAGACAAAAATGCCAAATCCAGTCTGAACGGGGTTCTGCCACACCGCAGGAAACGGGGTTCTGCCACACCACAGGGCACAAAAAGATGCCACCGCCATCACGCTGCAAGTCACAAAAACGGATGCTTCCATTCCATTCCATATTTTCTATTCCATTCGATTCCATTCCATTATCTATTCCTGTTCTGTTCTGTTCTGTTCCGTTCTGTTCCATTATCTAATTCCATTCCATTCCATTCCAAATTTTCTGTTCTATTCTGTTCTGTTCTGTTCCGTTCTGTTCTGTTTCATATTCTATTCCATTCCATTCCATTCCACAACAATGTTGCTTAGCAATGGAAATTTTGGGCTCAGCTATAGTTATCAGTCAAGGACTGTCTCTACCAGACTCTCCTGAAGGCCCAACAGACGGAATTCAGGCAAACCCTCCCAAAAGAGAGACGCCGAATTATCCTGTCTGTTGCTACTGCCCACCTTCCTCTCCTCTCTCTCTCTCTCTCTCTCTCTCTCTCTCTCTCTCTCTCTCTCTCTCTCTCTCTCTCTCTCTCTCTCTCATCCCTTGAGCGTCCCACTGATCCTTTTGATGATTCCCCCCCCCATCTTATACAGCAACTTGTGAAAAGCATTCCCCCCTTCCTCCACCTCCCAGTCTCCCGGGGAGAAACGTCCAGGGCCTATTTCACAATTGTGCCAAGTCGATTGTGGACAGTGCGTTATGTAACAGGAACGTGATGTTACTCTGGCACGTTTGGGACTCGTAAGAGAAGCCCGTAAATTCCTTTGCAGCCCCGCCAGGAACGAGCTGTGTTTCCCATCCCTTCACGTAAAACGGCTGGCCTACAATCTCAAGGAAGGAGGCCTTTAAAAGAGGGGGAAGCGAGGCAGGAAGGAATGGGAAAGAGCAACTGATTAGAGCTGGTCCCCGACGTACGACGGCAATCCGCACCCAAAATTTCCACTGCCCAGCAGGGCAGCCATTGAAGGAGTTTTGCCCCATTTTTCGCCCATTTTTTTTGCCCCCTGCAGTTGCCAAGTGGATCACTGCAGACGTTAAGGAAATCTTGCAGTTGTTAAGCAAATTTGGCTCCTCCCCCCCGTTGACTTTGCTCGTGGGAAGGTTACAAACGGTGATCACATGACCCCCGGGGACAATGCAACCGTCGTAAGTACATTGCCAGTTGCTAAGCATCTGAATTTGGACGACTGATTTTCTCCCACGGACTTGAAGGAGGAGTTCCTCCGTAACAGATGGAGAAGGAAGCGATAAATGAAGCAACGCGGTCATTCCGTACATTGCGGGAATATCGGAAAAGCTCCGGAGGATCTTCGGCCAACACAACCTACGGGCACGCTTCAAACCCACGGAGACACCCAGGCAGCAGCTTGTCCACCCCAAAGGGAAAAAAAACACCCAGGCGCAAACTGAACAACGTGGTATATGCAGTTCAGTTGCAGTGAGCCATGCGCAGATCTGTACATTGGGGAAACAAAACAACCACTTCACAAACGCAGGGCACAACACAGGAGAACAAAAAACCATCAGGACAAGATTCGGCCGTCCATCTGCATTTAAAGGACAAAGGCCGCTCTTTCAAAGACAGCAAAGTCCACATTTTGAACAGAGAAGACCGCTGGTTTGAACGAGGGGTCCCAGAGGCCATCTAGGTCAAAACTAAACATCCTCCACTCAACAAAGGGGGAAGGATATGACATCATCTATCTCCAGTCTACAACCAAGTCCTTTCCACAGTTCCAAGAAGGCTCCACAGACATTTGCACCACTCAGGTGATCCTGAGGACACAGATAAGCCTCCAAGTGGCCTCAATGACTCTCTAAAAGAAGGAAAATGGCCAGCTGTCTGCAAGGAGTATAAATCCTTCCATTCCCCATCATCCAGTCAGAGCTGAAGAAGCTTCTTGGGATGAGAAGCGAAAAGTCTTCAGAGAAAAAACAAGGAAGTCCAGTTGCCTCGTGGAAAAGCATAACTAGGATAACTATGACCTGGGTGACTGAGATTCTTCATTGACAAGGTTGAGAAGCTTGAAGCTGTGTGGACTTCAAATCCCAGAATTCTCCAGCCAGTCATGCTAGTTGAGGAATTCTGGGAGTTGAAGTCCTCACAGCTACAAGCTGGTAAGGTTGAGAAATACTAGACTAGTCTGGGATTGATTGATTGTTGTTGTTAGCTGTGAAGTCGTGTCCGACCCATCGCGACCCCATGGACAATGTTCCTCCAGGCCTTCCTGTCCTCTACCATCTTCTGGAGTCCATTTAAGCTCAATTGATTGATTATGAACTATCAAATCCGTGTCAACCTTAGTGATCTTGTAGTTAGATTTTTCCCTACTTCAGCCCTGTGTCAAAATGTCCCTGTAGATCAGCGGGTCTTCAAACTTGGCAACTTTAAGACTTGTGGACTTCAAGTCCCAGAATTCCTCAGCCAGCCCTGGCTGGCTGAGGAATTCTGTGACTTGAAGTCCACAAGTCTTAAAGTTGCCAAGTTTGAAGACCCCTGCTGTAGATATTGGTAGCCAGATCAGGCTGGTGGCACCTGACCTACTAAGTTTTTGTCAACCTTGCACAAAGGCAGAAGAGTTTAAGCAGCACTTTTGAACCTTGTTCAAAAGATAAAAAAAAAAATAAAACAAAGTTTATGGAACTTGATAAGGCTAAGCAAATAATAACATTAGCAAATTTAAGTGTGTTGTCAGACAACACAACTCTTATCTACAAATAATATCCACGTCTCGTAAATATGAAGTCTTTTCTCAACCCGTTAAGAAGCGCTTGGTGGATTTTTGAGGCATGCCAGCTGGGGTTGATAGTCAAAATTTTCCTTGCCAAGAAAGGGCATTCCGTTTCTTTCTCAAATTTGTTCATTTCTTGTATAAATACAGATCCCTGATCCCCCTCGTCTTCAGGTGTGAATTTCCACCCTCCTGGGCAGCGGTGTTCACGGAGAACTGTGATCTTGACTTTTTTGAGTGGCGCCCTCCAGGATGTTTGCACGTGGTTACAAAGGGTAGCAAGCCATCCCACTGATCATTTGTTCTCACGGACAGGCCATTTCTCCTTAGTTCTAGGTTGGATCTGTCTTTGATCAGTTCCCACCTAATACTTCTTGTTCTTCCCTCAGAGGCATTGAAGAACAGGTTGACCCCCAGTGGTGGGCTTCAAATAGGTGAACAACCGGTTCTCCGTGTGGATGCCGCTTCCGGAAGTCTGTTCTGGGCCTGGGCAACAAAACAAAAAAATTAGTTACCGGTTCTGCCAAAGTGTTGTGAACTGGCTGAATCCCACCACTGGTTGACCCCCTCTTCTTTGTGGCAGCCTCTTAAATATTAAAGGTAAAGGTAAAGGTTCCCCCGCACATGCGTGCTAGTCGTTTCCGACTCTAGGGGCTGGTGCTCATCTCCGTTTCAAAGACGAAGAGCCAGCGCTTGTCCGAGGACGTCTCTGTGGTCATGTGGCCAGCATGACTAGACGCCAAAGGCGCACGGAATGCTGTTACCTTCCCACCGTAGTGGTCCCTATTTTTCTACTTGCATTTTTTACTTGCTTTCGAACTGCTAGGTTGGCAGAAGCTGGGACGAGTAACAGGCGCTCACTCTGCTACACTGCTATCATGTCACCCCTGGTCCTTCTCTCCATTCAACTGGACATTCCCAATTCCAGCAACTGTTCCTTACAAGTTTTAGCCTCCAGTCCCCTGATCATCTTTGTTGCGCTTCTCTGTACTCTTTCTAGATGTCTCAACATCTTTTTTTGTATTGTGGTGCCCCAAACTGGATGCAGTATTCCAGATTGCTCTTGCTAGAGCAGTATAAAGGTAAAGGTAAAGGTTCCCCCGCACATGCGTGCTAGTCGTTTCCGATTCTAGGGCCCGGTGCTCATCTCCATTTCAAAGCCGAAGAGCCAGCGCTTGTCCGAGGACGTCTCCGTGGTCATGTGGCCGGCATGACTAGACGCCAAAGGCGCACGGAACGCTGTTACCTTCCCACCGTAGTGGTCCCTATTTTTCTACTTGCATTTTTTACGTGCTTTCGAACTGCTAGGTTGGCAGAAGCTGGGACGAGTAACAGGTGCTCACTCTGTTACGCGGCACTTGGGATTCGACCCGCCAAACTGCCGACCTTCTGATCGACAAGCTCAGTGTCCTAACCCACTGAGCCACCGCGTCCCTTAAGAGCAGTATAAACCGGTACTAACACTACACGTGTGTAAGGACCTACCTCAGCTAAGCCACCCAAGAAAGCAGAACTCTTGAAACAGGCATTGTCTCAAAAGGCACTTTTATCGGGGCGAGTGATAGCAGGGAAAACAAGGCGAGATCTGGAGAAAACCCCACACAAACAGTATATTAAAAGCAATATTATTACTCCTCCTCCCCCACCCCCCGGGTCCATTTGAATTCCAGCCAATCCCCAGGTGGCATGGTGTTTGGTTAACTGGCTCCAATGGCACGGTCTTCAAGGTCTCCCTTGCTTTCATAACCAAATAATGGTTACAAAAGCTGGTACCATGTGTGTGTGTGTGTGTGTGTGTGTGTGTGTGTGTGTGTGTAAATTACTAACAAATAGTTAACATTTGAAACATATCTCCCCTTGCAGAAAGCTAACAGAGCGAGAGAGATCCTGTGGCTCAAGAGGTAAATATACTGCCTAACATGCTATCAGCCCAGGTTCGAATCTCAGAAGGGTATGTCTGACTGATGAAGACTAATGAGTCAGAAATGCATCTCAGTCTCCCTTAATTCTTTGTTAGTAATTCACACACACACACACACACACACACACACACACACACACATATATATATATGTAAAGGTAAAGGTTCCCCCGCACATGCGTGCTAGTCGTTTCCGACTCTAGGGGCCGGTGCTCATCTCCGTTTCAAAGCCGAAGAGCCAGCGCTTGTCCGAGGACGTCTTCGTGGTCATGTGGCTGGCATGACTAGATGCCAAAGGCGCACGGAACGCTGTTACCTTCCCACCGTGGTGGTCCCTATTTTTCCACTTGCATTTTTACGTGCTTTCGAACTGCTAGGTTGGCAGAAGCTGGGACGAGTAACAGGCGCTCACTCTGCTACGCGGCACTCGGGATTCGACCCGCCACACTGCCGACCATCTGATCGACAAGCTCAGCGTCCTAACCCACTGAGCCACCGCGTCCCATATATATATATATATATATATATATATATATATATATATATATATATATATATATATATATATATATATATATATATATATATATATATATATATATATATATATATACCTTTACAGCCCCTCTCTAAGCAGTTTACAGAGTCAGCATATTTACCCTCAACAATCTGTCTCCTCATTTTACTGACCTCGGAAAGACGGAAGAGTCAACCTTGAACCTTGTCAGGATCGAACTCCAGGCTGTGGGCAGAGTTAGCCTGCAATACTGCATTCTCACCACTGCGCCACCGTGGCACGTGATCTTGATAACTATCCCTCTGTTGATGCAGCCTAGGACTGCGTTGGCTTTTTTGGCAGCAGCAGCAGCAGCACACAGCTGATGCCTATTTAAGGGATTGTCCACTAGGACTCCGAGATCCCTCTCACATGTCAATGGAGATTCTCCGTCAACCAGGTCATTGTTATCCCGAATGTGCTTTTTCACAAGAAGAAATAGGGAAGACATGATAGCAGAGTTCCAGTATCTGAGGGGCTGCCACAAGGTGGAGGGGGTCAAATTATTCTCCAAAGCACCAGAGGGCAGGGCAAGAAACAATGGTTGGAAACTATTCAAAGAGAGAAACAACCTGGAATTGAGGAGAAACTTCCTAACAGTGAGGACAATTAACCAGTGGAACAGCTTGCCACCAGAAATTGTGGGCGCTCCATCCCTGGAGGTTTTTAAGAAGAGGCTGGACGGTCATTTGTCAAGAGAAGTATTGGTTCTCCTGCTTCAGCAGGGGGCTGGACTAGAAGACCTCCAGGCTCCCTTCCAGCTCTATTC
Source organism: Vipera latastei (assembly GCA_024294585.1). Taxonomy (NCBI): domain Eukaryota; kingdom Metazoa; phylum Chordata; class Lepidosauria; order Squamata; family Viperidae; genus Vipera; species Vipera latastei. Next base: position 3,146,994 of record CM044355.1, read on the forward strand.
TATTCTATTCGACTGGACTTTCTCATTTTTCTTTGAAGACATTTCACTTCTTTTCATCCAAGAAGATGAATGAAATCCTTCCATTCCCCACCATCCAGTCAGAGCAGAAGAAGCTTCTTGGATGAGAAGCCTAACGTCTTCAAAGAAAAACAAGAAAGTCCCGTTGTCTCTTGAAAAAGCGTTTTTGGGTTGCCTCTCACAATTACTGCTGTTGAGGCCAGGTACCGTCTGTTATGTTAGTTATTAGAATAGAATAGAGCTAGAAGGGACCTTGGAGGTCTTCTAGTCCAGCCCCCCCGCTCAAGCAGGAGAAGCCACACCACCTCAGACAAGTGACTGTCTAATCTCTTCTTAAAAACCTCCAGTAATGGAGCACCCACGATTTCTGGAGGCAACTTCTGTTCCACTGGTTGATTGTCCTCACTGTCACTGCTTCTCTCTTTGGTCAGTTTCCAACCATTGTTTCTTGTCCTGCCCTCTGGTGCTTTGGAGAATAACGTGGACCCCCTCCTCTTCTTGGTGGCAACCCCTCAGATACTGGAACACTGCTATCATGTCTCCCCTATTTCTTCTTTTCTTTAGACTGGCCAAACCCGCAGCATTCTTCGTATATTTTAGTCTCCAGGCCTTAGTTGCTGTTCTCTTCCTGCCTGAGCAGGGGGTTGGACTAGATGACCTCCAAGGTCCCCCTTCCAACTACTACTTCTTCTTCTTCTTCTTCTTCTTCTTCTTCTTCTTCTTCTTCTTCTTCTTCTTCTTCTTCTTCTTCTTCTTCTTCTTCTTCTTCTTCTTCTTCTTCTTCTTCTTCTTCTTCTTCTTCTTCTTCTTCTTCTTCTTCTTCTTCTTCTTCTTCTTCTTCTTCTTCTTCTTTCCTAATGAAGTCTGAACAAAGAAGCAAGGATTGCTGAACTCAAGGAGATATTTTTTTAAAAAAACCTGAATAGTATTATGAGCTGCATGTATACTCAAGGGCAAAGGATTTTAGGATCACAAAATTGAATGCTAGGAATGCTAGTTGAAAATTAGCGTTTCATTTACTTCCTTTTTAAAACCTTGTGTCTGGCTCCCTCTAGTGACAAAAGATAAAAGGGAAATAGTAGCGATTCTTTTTTCTGTTTGGGCAAGGTCAGAAGCCTTTTCAAAACCTCCTTTGATAAATGTGTAATATTACGTGGTGGAAGAATGCTGAAGAAAAATCAAACATAAAAGAGAGAATTCCTAGTAATGTGGGAACACGGAATTGTCCCAACTCTGGTGAATTAGCATTCCTTGAATTAACAGAATAACAGAGTTGGAAGGGACCTTGGAGGTCATC
>CM044355.1:3153308-3158079 GCA_024294585.1 Vipera latastei
AGGTAGCCAATCCCTTTATGTGGCTTTCCCGCCGGGTGCTTATCAGCCAATCCTGTCATGGTACAGCGCCACCTGATGGTAACAGTGAGCCGTTGCTTGTATTTTACTTATCCCCATACATAACAGTCAAGGTTGGACAGGTGTTCCCTTACCATTTTCTTGCCTATTTTAATTTTTGTTTCGTGTGTCTTTTGCAGTGTTATTTTTGGTATGTTGGGCTATAGCTTCTTTTTGTGTGACGACTGACACAACGTTAAGCAGAGTTAAGCAGCTCTGCTTTCTCCCTGTTGCCTGTTACTTCCTTGCCATCTTCTCTCTTTAGTGGACCTACAGTTTTCTTGACTTTCCCGCTGATTAATTGTTCTAACTGTCAGGAAATTTCTCCTTAGTTCCAGGTTGCTTCTCTCCTTGATGAGTTTCCACCTTCAGGTGCTTTGGAGAAGAGCTTGACTCCCTCTTCTTTGGGGCCGCCCCTGAGATATTGGAACACGGCTATACTGTCAACCCCCCCACTCTTTCTCTTCATTAGAACAATTAATCAATTAGAACAATTAATCAGTGGAACAACCTGCCTCCAGAAGCTGTGAATGCTCCAACAATGGAAAATTTTAAGAAGAGACTGGACAGCCGTTTGTTTGAAATGGTATAGGGTTTCCTGCCTGAGCAGGGGGGTTGGACTAGATGACCTCCAAGGTCCCTTCCAGCTCTGTTATTCTGTTGTCCTTCCTTCCTTCCTTCCTTCCTTCCTTCCTTCCTTCCTTCCTTCCTTCCTTCCTTCCTTCCTTCCTTCCTTCCTTCCTTCCTCCCTCTCTCCCTCTCTACCTACCTTCCCTTCCCTTTCATTATTCCTTCCTTCCTTCCTTCCTTCCTTCCTTACTTACTTCCTTCCTTCCTTCCTTCCTTCCTTCCTCCCTCTCTCCCTCTCTACCTACCTTCCCTTCCCTTTCATTATTCCTTCCTTCCTTCCTTCCTTCCTTCCTTCCTTCCTTCCTTCCTTCCTTCCTTCCTTCCTTCCTTCCTTCCTCCCTTCCTTCCTCCCTCTCTCCCTCTCTACCTACCTTCCCTTCCTTTTCATTATTCCTTCCTTCCTTCCTTCCTTCCTTCCTTCCTTCCTTCCTTCCCTTCCTTCCTTCCTTCCTTCCTTCCTTCCTTCCTTCCCTCCCTCCCTCCCTCCCTCCCTCCCTCCCTCCCTCCCTCCCTTCACCAACACTGGAGGTTTTTAAGAAGTGACTGGACAGCCATTTGTCTGAAATGGTATAGGGCTTCCTGCCTGAGCAGGGGGTTGGACTAGATGGCCTCCAAGGTCCCTTCCAACTTTATTATTCTAATTATTCTGTTCTGTTATTCTGCCTTGAGCACAAAGTCCGGAAGCTGTTCCTAAGTGGAAACAAAACTGAATTTGTGTTTTTCCCCCCTCTAAAAGTAGAACATTCCTTCTTTTATATTTGTGGAAATACAAAGGCGGGGAGGAGTTTCCACTTCTGCTTTCACACCCCTTTTAAAATAAGGATCATCTCGCTTTGCTTCCAAGAATACCTGCGAGGCACAGCCTCTCTTTCGCAGAGAATGGCGCTCTCAAACCTGAAGCCTGTTATTACCAGCCCAAGATGCTGTTTTCAAGACCAAATGGGGCAGGTGTATCCGCGGCGTGACAGGTTTGAGCAATTTTGCAGCGGGGATTTATTGCTCAAGTGGATTAACGGCCAGGAAACGGAACATCAGGCTTTTTAAAATCATCGGGCTGGAAACGGCCGCTCAAACGATACATTCTTGGACTGCAGTCTGGTGTTTTCCAAGGATGAATTTAGACGGGAACGTGAAAGGTATCCGTCCTTGAAAGGCAAATAAAACATAAAACTGAGCAATCATGTGGAATCTAAGAACAGTGAGTAGACCCAGATTTAGAAACACAATTGATAGATTATCTTCTTAGGTTTTATTAAATAGGCCAAGGATTAATATCAAGGAGAGAAGCAGCCTAGACCTAAGGAGAAATTTCTTGACTGTTAGAACAATTAACCGGTGGAACTGCCTGCCTCCAGAAGTTGTGAATGCTTCAACATTGGAAGTTTTTAAGAAGAGACTGGACAGCCATTTGTCTGAAATGGTATAGGGTTTCCTGCCTGAGCAGGGGGTTGGACTAGATGACCTCCAAGGTCCCTTCCAACTCTGTTATGCTTCTCTACTCTACTCTACTCTACTCTGCTCTGCTCTGCTCTGCTCTACTTTACTCTACTCTACTCTACTCTACTCTACTCTACTCTACTCTACTCTACTCTACTCTACTCTACTCTACTCTATTCTATTCTATTCTATTCTATTCTATTCTATTCTATTCTATTCTATTCTATTCTATTCTATTCTATTCTATTCTATTCTATATCCATACTCATGGAGTCTAAAACATATGAAGAACGGTTGTAGGAATTGGGTATGGCTAGTCTAGAGAATAAAAGACTAGGGGAGACATGATAGCCATGTTCCAACATCTAAGGGGCTGCCCCAAAGAAGAGGGAGTCAAGCTATTCTCCAAAGCGCCCGAAAGCAGGACAAGAAGCAACGGAGGGGAAACTAATCAAGGAGAGAGGCAACCTGGAACTAAGGAGAAAATTCCTGACAGTGAGAACAATTAACCAGTGAAACAGATTGCCACTAGAAGTCGTGGATGCTCCATCACTGCAGGTTTTTAAGAAGAGGCTAGATAGTCACTTGTCTGAGATGGTACAGGTTCTCCTGCTTGAGCAGGGGGCTGGACTAGAAGACCTCCAACATTCCTTCCAGATTCTATTCTATTCTATTCTGTTCTGTTCTGTTCTGTTCTGTTCTGTTCTGTTCTGCTCTGCTCTGCTCTGCTCTATTCCATTCCATTCCATTCCATTCCATTCCATTCCATTCCATTCCATTCCATTCCATTCCATTCCATTCTATTCTATTCTATTCTATTCTATTCTATTCTATTCTATTCTATTCTATTCTATTCTATTCTATTCTATTCTATTCTATTCTATTCTATTCTATTCTATTCATTAGCCAACCATGCGCTTGACGTTAATGAATTCCCCTGAAGTTGAAATATAGCTCAGTTCTTTCTTCATGCCAGGGATGCCGAATGTGTGTGTCAGAAACCATAAATCTACGATAAATTTTACACTTGCGTTGATGTGCCTGCCACCCTTCTCCTGCCAGCTGTGCTCCTCCAGAAACCGAATATATTTCAGAGATGACAACTTCTTCCCAGAGTTGTTGTTGTGATGCCTTCGGGAAAACTTGCCTTAAAATTATGTTGCCTCCGTCCTCATTTCTCTGCCACTCCTGACGCTGTAGGATGTCCTTGATGTACGACCCCAATTGAACCCATTTCCGGTGCTAAACGAGATGGTGAAATTTGCCCCGTTTCATGACCATTCTTGCCACAGTTGTTAAGGGAATCACTGCAGTTGTTAAGCAAGTAATACGGCTGTTAAGTGAATCTGGCTTCCCCCATTGACTTTGGTTGTCAGACGGTCACAAAAGGGGATCATGTGAATAGAATAGAATAGAATAGAAAATTTGGGATAGAATAGAATAGAAATAGAAATAGAAGAGGAGAATAGAATAGAATAGAATAGAATAGCATAGAATAGAAAATATGGGATAGAATAGAATAGAATAGAATAGAATAGAATAGAATAGAATAGAATAGAATAGAATAGAATAGAATAGAATAGAATAGAATAGAATAGAATAGAAATAGAAATAGAAATAGAAGAGGAGAAGAGAAGAGAATAGAATAGAATAGCATAGAATAGAAAATATGGGATAGAATAGAATAGAATAGAATAGAATAGAATAGAATAGAATAGAATAGAATAGAATAGAATAGAGCTGGAAGGGACCTTGGAGGTCTTCTAGTCCAGCCCCATGCTCAAGCAGGAGAACTACAACATCTCAGGCAGGTGATTGTCTAGTTTCTTCTTAAAAACCCCGAATGATGGAGCACCCACGATTTCTAGTGGCAATTTCTGTTCCACTGGTTGATTGTCCTCACTTTTAGGAAGTTTCTCCTTAATTCCAGGTTGCTTCTCTCTTTGGTCAGTTTCCAACCATTGTTTGTCATCTTTCCCTCTGGTGCTTTGGAGAATAAGTTGATCCCCCTCCTCTTCTTTGAGGCAGCCCCCTCAGATACTGGAACGCTGCTATCATGTCTTCCCTATTCCTTTTTTTTTTAAAACTAGCCAAACCCAAGTCCCGCAGCCATTCTTCGTAGGTTTTAGTCTCCAGGTCTTGGATCATCTTAGTTGCTTTTCTCTGAACTTTTTCCAAAGTCTCATCATCCTTTTTGTGATACGGGGACCAAAATTGGTTACAGCATTCCAGGTGTGGTCTTACGGTAGAAACCTGTGGCCCCGGTGTCTGAATGTCGATCATGTGACCGTGGGGATGCTGCAGTAGGGTCAAAAACAACAAGAAGCCACCTTTTTTCCAGTGCTGTTGTAACTTCTAACCATCGCTAAGTGAACTGTGGCAAGTCAAGGACCAGCTGTACCGTGTTGGCAAGGAGGGCATGTGACACGTTCAAGGAGGACAAAGCTAAGATTCTTGGTCTCTTGATGTTAGTGTTTGGCTCAAGGATGTGGAAGTCCTCACATCACGGTTGAGAATCACTGGTCTCATGTATCCTTTCTCTGGATTGAGCTCCTTTCCTGCACAGGGGATGATGATGATGATGATGATGATGATGATGATGATGATGATGATGATAATAATAATAATAATAATAATAATAATAATA